>JAOUQW010000042.1:2136378-2149294 GCA_028565825.1 Olivaichthys viedmensis | reverse complement strand
ATTTTTAATTTGAAACATTTCAAAAAATAAATCTTACTCAAAAATTCACAATACGTTACAAAAACATAACACTATAAAAAATATTTAAATATA
Organism: Olivaichthys viedmensis; assembly: GCA_028565825.1. Taxonomy (NCBI): domain Eukaryota; kingdom Metazoa; phylum Chordata; class Actinopteri; order Siluriformes; family Diplomystidae; genus Olivaichthys; species Olivaichthys viedmensis. The sequence goes on along the minus strand of JAOUQW010000042.1, from coordinate 2,149,201 downwards.
TCTTGCTCAAAAATTTTGCTCAAAAAGAAATAATACAAAAAAAATGTTTCAAATTAAAAATATATATTTTTTAAATATAGAAAAATGACTGAAGTTATTTAATACAATATATAAACATGTATCTGACTGTGAATTAATAAAATGTCCCAAAATGTTATTAGCAGACCTGCAACAAGGGCGTCTTTGGGCCAGCGGCTGAACCAGTCCATGGTGCATCCCGAGATGAGGGCGGGAAACTTCAGCGCTCGGTTGCGGAACTTTTCTCCCACCGGTGAGAAGCACAGCACCACGTGCAGGTTCTGCCTCACGCGGCTCATAAAGAAGTCGCGCAGGCTCTCGTTGGTGGGCGGTCGCCGTGGAAACTCACGCTTCATGACTGGTACGAGGTCGCTGAGGATCTCGTCAATCTCGTCACGTGCAAAAAGGCTGGACACCTGCAGAGGACACCATGTTTCCTGAGTCACTTTACAATCCTGAGCATGTATGAAATGGACTCACATGCAGTAAAGGAGGTGTGGCTTCTGTGACTGTCAGTCCCGGTGAAGGGGCATGGCCTACGTGCCTGTCAGTAACAGGGAAGGGGCGTGGCCTATGTGCCTGTTAGTACCAGTAAAGGGGAGTGGTCTATGGGCTTGTCAGTACCAGGAAAGGGGAGTGGCCTATGGGCTTGTCAGTACCAGGAAAGGGGAGTGGCCTCTGTGACTGTCAGTCCCAGTGAAGGAGGCGAGGCTTCTGTGCCTGTCAGTCCCAGTAACAGGGAGTGGCCTCTGGGCCTGTCTGTGCCAGTGAAGGAGGCGTGGCCTCTGTGCCTGTCTGTGCCAGTGAAGGGGAGTGGCCTCTGTGCCTGTCAGTCCCAGTGAAGGGGAGTGGCCTCTGTGCCTGTCTGTGCCAGTGAAGGGGAGTGGCCTCTGTGCCTGTCAGTCCCAGTGCTAGAGGAATTAACTTTTTTTTTTTTAAAGCAATATTTAACTAAACTGGTTGGTATAGGTCATGCATTTTTGAATAATTAGTATCAACTAATGACATTTTTTTTATCAGTGTTTGATAAATGATTAAATAAAAACAGATTGAAAACTTTTGCCCCCTGCTGTACATAACAGCTGCAGTACTGATGGATGCCAGCACAGTTCATTAGTATTCCTCAGCAGGAGCAGTGCCATCGAGGGCTGCTGTCCCTCCTCGAGTGTTTAATTGCCTGATTAATGATAACGGCTTCGGGGAAAGCAGCTGACGCAGCCGCTACGCGAGACGATAAACAGATCGCTCCCTGGGGGACTCAACCTGTAACCTTTCCCTTCCTTGTTTGGCTTCTCTCTCCACCTCTAAACTCTAAATTCTCACTGTCTTTCTTCTCTGCCTCTTTCACTCTCTCTGTTTATGACTCTCTCTCTCCCTGTCTGTTTGTCTCTCCCTGTCTCTCTCTATCTCTCTCTCTTTCTAATTTTCCCCAGAAGCTCCTGCGTCATAAGTGTGTGTGTGTGTGTGTGTGTGTGTGTGCGCGCGAGTGTAAAGTGCTGATAAACTAATGTGTCTGGAACGACGTAGGTTTAAGAACAGGGTCACCACCTCTCATCTCGGTTAATGAGTGTGTGTGTGTGTGTGTGTGTGAGTGAGAGAGAGACCTCTCCGGATGACAGCACGTTGTTCATGTACTCGAGGAAGGCCTCATCTTTAATCTCATTGTCGGTGAAGATGAAGGTGACGCCTCGCCCCTGCTGCCCCGCCGTCCTGTAGAGCGCCTTCAGATCCTCCATCAGGTTAGGAGTGTTATACGACCTACAATACACAAGAGTGAAGGAGAGACAGGGACAGAGACAGATCGAGAAAGAGAGAGATATTTTCAACATTCACTGTGTAATTTGTGTTTAATAGTTTTATACTTTTTGACATTTATGGAATATTTTCTGCATTTACGGTGTCATGTTTAGTTCATTTTTCCTCCTTTTTCAATATTTACTTTTTTTGTTTTTTAATATTTTCGACATTTCTTACCTGTGTATCTGTCGTAAATGTAGGGGGGAAAAATGTTGTTTATTGTACATTTTATTTCAGTTTTTCCCCCACATTTACGGTGTACTTTTTGTACATATATCTTAGCATTAGTGTGTAATTTAACATTCATTTTTATTTTCAATTTTTTAAAATACTTTTACTGTGTATCTGTAGTAAATGTAAGAGGAGGAAAATATATTTATAATTGTGTATTTATTTTTTTAACTCAACATTTACTGTGTATTTTTTCATTTTCCACAATTTTTTAATTTATAATTTGTATTTATTTCGTCTGCATTTTTTTTGCCTTTACTGTGTAATAATTTTTCAGCTTTTTTAAAACTTTGTTTTCCTGAGCAAGAGACAAACCTTTGTATGTGAGAGATTGTGACTACGTACGTGTGTGTGTGTGTGTGTGTGTCCACTTGGAACATGACGTGACGAGACAACGTGAGTGCCGAGAATCGTGAGCAGCCTGTGTTTTGGAGGTAACAAGCTGCAAGCCATCTGTTTTCTCCCGAGAGCCACACACACACACCCACACTCACCCTCTCTCTTTTTAACACACTGGCACTCCGAGAGGAATATCGGCCTCATTCATATTAACACAGCTAACAAAAAGAAGCACTTTGCAAACATGACTGCGCTAGAACCTTCCCTGTAGGGAGAAAAAATCTGAAGGAACAACAACCGTTTTACTTCATCAGGTATCAAACATGAATACAGATTTTTTAAATTGATATTTATTATTAAAAAAAACAAAAACATATGTATATCAAATTGAAAATCCGTCTGAATATTCTGTTCACTAAAATAACGACTCTTTATTTTCAAATTTGTCTTTCGACTTTTCCTATATTTTTTGAAAACTTTCTGTGTCGTTTGTGGCTGGGTGTAATGTGTACTTTTATCCCACATTTATTGTGCAATATTCCATTTTTCCTCTACATATGTGTGGTATTTGCTGTGTAGTTGTGTGTTATTTTTTAAAAATTGTTTTTAATGTTCACAGTATAAATTTAGTTTGGACATTTTTTTTTTTTACATTTCCTGTGTATCCAATAAATGTAGGGAAAATGTAAATTTTTTCTACTTTTGTCAGCATTTACGTCTTAATTTCTTTCTACATATTCAAGACATTTACTGTGTAATTCTTGTATATATACTTTTTTGTACATGTAGTATGTAAATACAGTATTTCAATCTATTTCTTTTTTTAGATTTAATTGTGATGTAATTATTCATTTTTCGGCCTTTAGTGTTACGGTTTAAGAAAACAGGATTAATAATAGAGCAGGTGTGTGTGAGTATGTGTGTGTGTGTGTGTGTGTGTGTGAGAGCCTCACCGCGTCAGTGTGATCTGAAAAGTTTTATAGCCGGCGATGAAAGATGCCAGTCTCGTCAGACTCTGCTTGCCTGAGCCGCCCACACCAACCAGGAGGGCGTTCCCGCGGGGGGTCCGGATTATCCGAGACACCTGATGGAGAGAGAGATGGCTCACAATGCAAGTCATACCCACAAACTCTGAGACCGTTGCTTGTTGGCATACTAAAATTCAGGCTACCCCTCCTTTTTCCATGCCTTGTGGGCTAAACATGTTCCAAGCTAACCACGTAGGCTGCATTTAAATTACTTTTTAATGCCCATGAGAAGCTAACTGGAATTTTAAACAGTCGATCTCATTCCTAGGTAGATAGTCCTCCCAAATATTATGGTAAGTATCGAGGAATTCGTAAAAGAATATTTAGCCATCATCGCCGCTGACACTTCATAATGACTTGGGCCCTACTACAGTTTTCTAATGTTTAAAAACGTAATAACAATGTCTTAATCGTTATCTAAGTATTAAAGATGACTTCAGAGAAGTAATTTATGTATCACAAACAAATAGAGACATAATGAACAGCTTCATTCACATGTATTAAATATTTCATTATCAACAAACTATTAGTTAATCATTAAGCCGTCGTGCTAATGTGTTTTCGTATGTCTAGTAATCCAAGGTGCCGCATGTATTAATGAATATAATTCATGTATAATAGTCTATTATATTACTGATTTAATGACGAATATTTTATTCAATGTAATGAATATTTGTATTATACAATCAATTTTATTTTTCAATTGAAAATACTCGTTTCTGATTGGCAGATTTTTTTACCTTCGTCCTTCTGTTTACCTTGATTATCCATAGCTAGGGGGTTGTTTGTGGTTAAAGAAGTGGTAACAATTTTGCACTCTTAACCATCATAACATTCACTTTATCATATGTGGCCATAAATGCTGCAGTTCGTATGAGGTTTCACGGTTATTCTTAGCTTGTTGGTATCTTTAGACCCTGGCCTATCTGCATACTATAAGTTTAAGCTAAGACTATAAAGCACTTCTGTAATCCTGCTGGGGATAAGAGATTCTGCCAAATATCATAAATGTTAAATGTAATTTAAAATTCATCGTTTGAACTTATAGACCATTGGCGGAGAGCTGTTTGTGTTGAAGAAGTGCCAAAATGTTTGTGCTAGGGTAACTGTTAGTCATAATAGTATAACCCTTATCATATGTGGCCATATGCCCTATCATTTTATTATATTAGGATTTACCATCATCTCTTGACCAGAAGGACCATTGGCCAAAGATCTGTTTGTTTTGAAGAATTGCTAACACCTTTATGACTATTTGTGCTAACGTTGATACCTTCATTCTTCCCTGTACCTGAAGAATGTGTATCATGGCCAGGACTATTTGCGCTTTCTTCCTCGGTAAAGCTTAGCCAGATGGACCATGGCCAAGGACCTGTTTCTGTTTTAAGAAGTGCTAACATTTTTAAGATTTTTTTTTTGCGCTAATGTAAATGCAACCTATCATATGGAGCCTGATGCTCTATCATTCTTTTGCATGAGGTTTTATTGTTGTCTCTTGACCAGATATACCAGGGAGCCTTTTGTATTTGAACATACACTAACGTCCCTTCATATACCTTGACCAGGTGGACCATGGCGTCGGTGAAGAACACTAGGTCCATGCCAGCTCCTCGGATGCTCTCGTTGTACAGGCTAAGGAACATGTTCAGTCGCTCGCACAGGTCGCTGAAGGAGACGACGGGCTCATACACCTTAGGCATGTCGAAGTTGGTCTCCTCTGGCTCTTCTCCTGCTCAGACGCAATTGTTTATAGATGACTCGTGGCAAACTAGTTTTTTAGCATTCTTGAGAACTTTTTAAAAACAGACAATGGTAAGAAGCTGTTAAGTATGTTAAGATCTTCACTAGATTTGGGATCACATTTGTTTCCAGCAAAATGATTCGGATAGTTTCGTATCTGGTTCCCGGTGATACCTGTAGCCTCAGGTGCGTCCCTGAGGAAGTCCACGAAGTAGGCATCTTCTCTGGGTTCCACAGTGCCGCGGGCGTCGACCCCCAACTCCTCCTGTGCCAGCTCGGCAAGTGTCTGGTCAAACCAGGACACGTCGTCCGGGCTCGTGAAGCGGTCGGCAATTACGCGTTTACACTCATGCTTCCATAGACGCAGGAGGACCTTCAGGGTGGAGAGGGAATCAGGATCAACGATGAGGACTAAAATTGCTGATAATGTTTCTATAGACCATCTTATGCGAAAATAACAAATTATTTCCAGTGCCGGCCAGAGGTGGATAAGCTTCCCAATGTTTCTTTCTCCTTAGCGCCATCTTAGGGAGTTGTACTTGCCCTTTGGCTTGCTCACTGAAGGTTAAGACACTGATGATTGTATAGCTTTGAGAGTATCTGTATTGCAAAATGTGCTATAAAAATCCTATCTTTTTCCATCCCATTCCATTCCATCCTATCCCATACCTTCCCATCCTATCCCAAAAAAAGTGCTATAAAAATCCTATCCTATCCTATCCCATCCTATCCCATCCAATCCTATCCCATTCTATCACATCCCATCCCATTCCATCCTATTCCATTTTAACCTACCTTATCCTGTACCGCCAAATGATGTCAATGTGTTTACTCTGAGTTATCTGACTTTAGATATAATTTTTCTGTTGAGGCCTCAATCCCACAGATCATTCAAATTAAAAATAACCCACACTATGTCCAAAAGTCGGGATTCACTAACACAGTGTTAATTGCTATTGTCTCCCAAAAACCAACACCAGAAATGGACTCCAGTAGTACATTTTGATAACTGATCAAATAAAAACAGTTCTTGGTAGAACTCAGGATCCTGATGTAGCGATGATGAAAACTTTCCTCAACTAGACATTCTTTAGCACTTTAAGTTCAATCAGTTATTAGTTATCAAAAACAAAAAAGTACAAAATCTTACTCTGTTGATACGTATTATTTAAGAACACATTATTTAAAACTCATTTTTTAACTGAGAAATCCTTATGTGAAGTAAAAACAGGTTTCCTATTTACTGAAAGCAGTAGGGACGATAATGCATAATGAATAGGGGGTTAACACTGTGCTTTAGGAGCGTACCTGTGTTTTTAACAATGTAGTATTGAACAATAAGTATAAAAAGAAGAATTTTGTATTAGTTAGTAGCTGGCTTTTTGGAATGCTTACGTTAGGTGAGTGGACCACATCGGCCGTGACGTTCAGCATGCCCTGCCAGATGCGTGACAGGTCGCGTAGGTTGAAGATGTAATGAAAATTTGCCGGCGTGGGTAGCATCTTCAGCTTGGTGGTCTGCCAGAGGCGGCGGGTCAGAGGCACGAGATGCACAACAGCGTCCCGCACAGCGGCGGGGAAACCACGGCGGGAGCAGAAGTGACCTGTACCAATCACTCCTGTTTAAAATAGAGATACAGAGTGTGCAGCATTAATAAATGCTAGAACTTGAAATAATAAGTTCTTACTTAAATGCCTACAAGCATTCAGAATTATAAATAACTGCTTACTAATTGTCTACGTCATTTTATAAAGGTTTCAGTAGTTAATTATTATGTCACTGCTTGTTTGCTACTTGAATAACTGAATAACACCGATTAATACTTAGTGAAGCCTTATTTAATCATCAATATCAGCACTCCACAATCATCTCCTGATTGGCTCACTCCTGCTCCGACTTCGCCCTTGCCACGCCTCTTCATTATTGCATTGTCTACCTCTGTCTGGTTTGTTGTGATTTGTGTACAACTTTAGAATTATTGGCACCCTTTATAAAAATAAGCAAAAATGATTGTATAAAATAATCATTGAACACAATAATTAAACATTTCTTCTCAAACAGGAGAAAAAAAACCATTTCCACTAACAAAATGTCTTCTTTTTATTTTAATAATAGCATTTTCTCCTCAAAAGCTTGTGGCAAAATTATTGACACCCCTCACGAATATTTAAAATAAGTGCAAACAAATGGTCAACATTGAAATAATTACATTATTTTTTAATTGCGCTCAGTCTCAAGGAATTCTTTGACCATTTCCTGTTTGCTGGGGTACAAATATTAGACTGCACACATGTAAAATCCCTTTGTCCTTTATCGCCATGGGGGAATGAAAAACAAAGAGTTTTCAACATAAAAGAGACAGATGGTTATTGATTTGCACAAATCAGGAAATAGATATATAAAATAAAAATCACAGATAAAAATACTGTTAAGCACAATCAGGACCATAATAAAACATTTTAAAAGTCTGGAAAAGTAAAGAAAAAAATCCTAATCAACACAGAAATGGTTGTGAGACATAAAATCAATGTTTTGCAATGGTCATCTCAGTCTCTGGATGTGAACCCAATTGAAAACATGTCATTTGAATTGCAGATGGCAGTCCACATGCACAAATGTAAGAATATAAAGGAGTTTGAAATGTTTTGCATGAAGGAGAATGTATGAAATTACAGGAAGAGGCTCAGTGCTGTTTTCTTTCCAGAGGAGGCTTCACTAAATATTAATTGTAGGGTTGCCAATATTTTTAAAACCAGGGGAAAAAATGCACTACTTAATACAAAATTTGATGTTTAAAAAAATACCACTTATTGCATATGTAATTCATTTGACATACTAATCTTTCATGAAGGGTGCCAATAATTCTGCAGTTGACTGTAGTCCCGTTATTTCGCTTTGACAGTAAAAAATCTGGCGTTTATACACCATAACGCGTTTCGTTGCTTGTTTTTGTTTTCCCAGGTTCCCTAGTCTGTTATATTTTTGTATTCTGAAATTTGTTAGCCAGCTGTTGTGGCTATCAGTCTGGGTTCTTGGGGTGTTATTTTGTCTGCTGTTTTCTTGAGACTATCTGTAACACCAATGCCTCAATGCCTCGTGGCCTCGATTGCGCAATACTGCCTTTGGTCATAGAAAGAAAAAAAAGAAAAAAGAAAAACAAAACCAAAGAGTTGCACAGTTACCGTGTCTGACGTGGTCCTGATTTTATTTTTGCAAAATGGAGAAAGAAAGCATTCATAAATCATTCAATGGGACTTCACCAGAGTAGACATAAGGAAACATGGGGGTTGAAGGGCAGTGGCATCGTGACTGAAAAACAATTTCTGAATAGGAATGAGAAAAAAGCCTTCAATATAATGACAATGATGGCCTGGAGAATAAACATGCAGAAAAGTGAGCACCAATCAATATGTAATTATGGCACAAGGTACACTGTGCGACTTTGGAACAACAAGGACATGATATGAAGTCTTTATTAAATTCTGAGAATGCAAGAGATGCAAGAAGTCCTTCATAATATGAACAAACTCAATTTAATTAGTTGTATAAAATGAGACCATTACTGAGTCACCTCAGCTCGTCCACAAAGATACTTGTGGCCCTTTTTTAATAGCCATTTCCTGTTCTAGCCCCGTTCTGGCACTGACGACCCATGATCACCCTCACCTGCCTCTTGTTTTGGTCTCATTAGTGACCTTCATGTACAGTCCATTGTACATCACGTATCTTTGTAAAGACCTGATAATATGTAGTGCAATTTTGAGCCCTTTTCTTAGAAAGAACTTAAAAAGAAGTCCAGCTTCACACAGACCGACAGCAGCAAGCTAGTCGGCTAACGTTAGCTAGTTAACTAAAAGCCAGACCCGAGATCACAAATCGGATTGGATTACAAAATACACAGAGAACAAAGATCAGATAATAAAAATACCCACAATGGAAGCTACCAGGCCTGAGAGTTCTGTTCTCTACACTGTCTTTAAGCTAGCTAGCTAAAGTTAGTCAGCTAGCTCGCTACCACCTGCCTCAGAGCTGTGCAAAGCACTGTGGGGAGAGAGTAAACTCACACAGTTGCCCTGCACGAACTGAAAGCTGGAAGATCAGACCAGAGCAACCCTTTCTCCTACACCAAGAGCTTGTGTTTTAACTAGCTCGCCAACATTAGCCAGTTAGCTTGCTACTGTTGGCTCTGTGCTGTGTTCTGATCCAGCAGAACAAGAACAGTTACACCGCTGATTTGACAATCAAGTCAGCGATACACGAACGAAGCAAGCTAACTGGCTAATGTTATCTTGTCACCTAAAAGAAAAGCACTGTTGTCGAGTCTCAAATACTTCATCCTCATACTGATTTTTTGAGGGGTGTGTGTCCTATTCTCCAAAAACAACCTATTGTATGGTACTGCTCTGTTAAATCTACTTATTTCACTGTGCTGTAGAATGAAATCTTGTGAGTACTGACCAAAGATCTTGTCGATGGAGGCGTTGGAGGGTAGAGTGCAGTTAAAGATGGAGAACTGCCTCTTGAGCCTCTGGGGAATATCATTGCGTCCTCCCCCCGGGTGGATCATTGCCGCCAGAAACTGGATGTCCACCACATTGGTAAACTCGCCAGGCTTCTCCAGGTTAAAGAAGCCCTTCTGCTCCATCAGCTGACGCACAATCTCATTCGTGACCTTCAGACAAGGAGCAAACAGATGGCAAGAACTAATTTATTTGATTCTTTGATTGGCTAGAAACGTTCTGCCATATCTACTCTACTCACTGCCATTAATCCCAGAAGCCACCTTATGAAGTATGAAGTGATTAGAATAAGGGAGGGGAACGAATAAAAGACAGCGTTCATAAACGTTAGAGGGCACTATGATTATCAAGTCATGCCTCTTGGGCTAGTCAACGTTCCTTCCATCTTCCAGGCATATGTTAATAAGTATTAAAGAGCAACTAATATGATTACAAAATAAATGGCTTATACAATGTTCTATTTTTAAAGAAAATTTACAGATATTTGAATGCCATATGAGAATTTCTTGATTTACATCTCGGTTTTACATGTATTAGTTTTGGATAACTAATGAAATAAAAAACAGCTTTTAGTAGGGGACTCAGACATGGCTCTTGAGCTAACTGATCCGTCACCCTTTTGTTAGTATAAACCAGTATTGGAAACATGCCAGTTAATAATAAAAATCTCCAACAGCAGAAATATTGCCCTACTGATGTTCTAAGCTAGTATATCACAGCATACCTGGTCTCCCCACTCGTTGATGATAGGCATGTTGATGTCATCGATAAAGATAGACATCTTCTTGCCTGCTGGTGGGCCATATGTGGTGCCCATGCGCTTGTCCAGGTAGCTCTCCACGGAGCGCTGGAAACCCATTTACCAATTACTTATTAAAAAACAATGGAAATTCCATAAAAAGTACCAGAAAAATCAATTCCACTATCGGTGTTCAAGGAGTGGTCAATATAAGCAATATGTAATGCAATTAATTTTTACTATCTGTCTAGGTAATTAATGATTTTTTTCTAGAAATACACTTCATTGTTAATCCTTTCTAGCAGATGTGTTTTAAACATTTTCCAAAATTGTTCCTTTTTTTAATCATTGTCTCTAAACTGAATATCTAAAGAAAGAAACAATCACAGGATTAGGGTTAGGGTTAGGGTACCTGGAACATGAGCGGCGTGGTAGCTGAGGAGAAATTAAGGCTTTTGGCGGTGTGTGATTCCGGGTCATATTTGGACAGGAAGCGCTTAATGATGACCGTCTTAGCAGTACCCTGCTCGCCTATCAAGAGCACGGCCTGTAAGATATGAAGTGGGGAAAGCAGAAGTGAAAGCTTCTGATTTTATAGCAATTTAGTTGTAAAATTGATATTAACATACTCAATATATCGTATCTTCATCACGATTAATAGCAGTATAAACAATATGGATGGAAATAGACCCCTAAAGTTCTTCTCATGCTTTATGCTTGGGGATCCTCCTGATGCAGGTGTTAAGCTGCCATGTGAAGTTTCGCTCACCTTGCCCTGCTTGGAGATAGTCTGGATGAGGAAGTCTGTGCGCACATTGTCCACGTTGGGCACCAGGATGGAGCCGTAGTCTGGCGTCGAGTCTGGAGGATAGTTATACTCCTCTACACGAGAGCTCCAGTGGACCCATTGACCTAAAAACCAAACCAACAAAATAAAACCCTGACCATAAACTATGAGCTAAAATTATTGAGACTTGAATTGTTAGTACATGAAGGGGTGGAACAATATACTGGTAAGATGGAATACCGTTATAAGATGGAGATACCGGTATGCCAGAATACCTTTATAAGATAGAGACACTGGTATGATGGAATACCGTGATATGGTAGAGATACTGGTATTACCGAATACCATAGTAGGATACAGATACTGGTATGACGGAATACCAATCTAAGATAGTGTAATACTTTGATAAGGTAGAGATACTGGTATGATGTAATACCGTGATAAGGTAGAAATACTGGTATGATGTAATACCGTGATAAGGTAGAGATACTGGTATGATGTAATATGGCGGAATCCGTAATCAGAAAAAAGTGAGTCAATAGCAAAAGACTAAAAGCAATCTCGAATTCTAAGGACTTCAGAGAGATATATGGCGAGATTTGAGGCTGTTAATGGTGTTGAGGTAATCAGCAGAGAATAAAAATAGATAGAAAAGGGGAGGAAGAGAAAAAGAGAGAGAGACATGAAGGGGCCCAAGGAAAGAAACAGCAAGAAAGAGCTGTAAACAGAGAGGGAAAAAAACTAAGTGACAAAGAAATGGTGTGACAGAGTGTATGAATGGACCTTCGTCCAAAGCGTCTTTTTTTCCATATATTTTTAATGTTTAATATGGATTTAAATTCTATGTCTTTAGGTCGAAATTGCACAGTAAAGGTCGAATGATGCCAGGCTGAGACAAGTTATTGTCAGAGGCAAAAAAAGAGAGAGAGAGAAGTAGAGATTAAGACAGAGTGACAAAGAAATCATAGACAGAACGATAAGGAGAGCGACAGTGAAAGAAACAGTGTGTGATTATTTTAAAGCACGGACCGTCGGGCGTAACATGGTAGTCGAACATGGTGTCCTCGCCGCGGGATGACACGTCGGGCAGGTCCAGATGAATGCTGTCATGGCGATGCAGCCAGCTCTCCATCTTCCTCCGATCGTCCAGCTCGAGGAGGGCGCCGACACTCCACATGAGGGCGAAGACGTACAGACGCTCCATGTGCTCCCGCGTCACCTCGCCGCCCTGCTCCTACACACACACACACACACACACACACCATAAATTATTCCAGAGGAGCTGAAGTCACTGAGATTTAAACATAGATTATTACAACTAAGGGTGTGAGGATGCAAAGTATATACGAAATAGCTACCTTGCTAACAATACGTCATGCTGATATAAATAATGAGTTTTCATGAGTATTCATGAGTTTGTGAAAAAACAGGGATAGTAAAAAAGTCAGGCACATGTAAAGAAATTTAGTAAAGCGAAAACGCTTTTAAAAATAATTAAATTAAAAGTTTCTGAAAAACTGTAAAGAGCAGTAATTAGTGACCGGTTTTTGGCTTTAAAACTGCATCAGTTCTCTTAGACACACTGTCGTGCAGTTTTATAAGGAAATCGGCTGGTAGGTTGTT
>JAOUQW010000042.1:2083171-2095280 GCA_028565825.1 Olivaichthys viedmensis | reverse complement strand
ACTGAATTAACAAACAAAACAAAACAAAACAACGCGCACCAACACGCCGAGGCAGCCATCTGCGGCGCCATCTTGGTATTACTATTATACATAGTATCAAGGTTTATATAGGTGCAAATGGTCTGATTATTACGGGGATAAGATATTACACTGTATTATGTATTAGCAAGTGCCAGTCCTTGAGGAAGGAAGTTTGTCGTTTCGTAACGTTATTAAAGTAGAAAAAAATGGCATTGTGTGTCTTACAGGGTCGCTGTTGTACAGGGGGTCACAGAACCTCTCGAGTGTGTAGAGGTACTTCACGTTGTCCTTGGCCTCGTTCGCCGAATCCGTGATCCTGATGTCCAGTTCTCGCCAAGCCTGGAAAAGGACAAACCAGCAACAGGCCATGAATCAACAAGCAACAAGCGCAAAATCAGTAACTGATGGAACTTCTTTGAAACTTATTGAATCTTTTTCCATAATAAAGAGTCCTTGGTTCAATATTAATATTAAAACCTTTGTTTCCCACCATTTTTAACCAAGTTCCATTACACACTAGGAGGACAACCGTTGAGCTGACCTTTAAGAATGCACCAGGTGTAAACTGACTAAGTTTTGGAGAATTACCACCTTTATAAGTTTGGACTTGGCCATCATGAGGACACCCAGCACAGCTTTGACATCGGGGCTCTTGAGCTGGTCCAGAAGGTAGTTAAAGCGAGACATGCGCTTCTTCCAGTGGTCCAGCTCAGCTCGGGGACCCAGATCATCGGCCTCCTTCCTCAGCTGGTCGCTCTCTGCTAGGACCTTCAACGAGTATGTTGATATGCTCAATTAGAACATGCGTGTGAATGTCACAATAAAGACCAGATGACCAGTCAATCTGGTGCTCACATTAGTTCGTTCTGTTTCCTACCTGCTCGATCTGCTTAATCCAGACCTTCATGCAGGCTTCGATCTTCTCCAGAGCTTCAGTGCTGTTGGCCACCGTCGTGTAGTCGGAGGGGCCTTTTAGGGTTTTCAGATCAAAGGTGTCACACTCTTTGAGGTTCACCTGGGGGATCGGAGAAAAAACAACACATTTTGCTGCAAATGTGACTTTTACCAAAGCCTTTATTAACATTCCCACTGTTCATGTTCAGAGTGAGTTATTGAGTGGAGTGATAGGTTGGGTCCCATGAGCATTTTTCCTCTGAAGCTGTCTATATTCTCTAGATGGCAGATTAAATCTGTATCTGTGTGTGTGTGTGTATTCCCTGATCTACCAGCTGCTTCAAAATTCTACAGTGCAGAAACCTATATAAGACTGAAACCCATGTGAAAAACCAACCTCAGTGAGTGATTTCAATCTTTCACATTTCAAATTCTTTCCACAGAAGAAAGTGGATTGATATTGGCATAATGTGTGTGTGTGTGTGTGTGTGTGTGTGCGCGCATGTCACCTTCTCCTCCAGGCTCTCCTGCGCCCCGGCGAGCACAGAAACGAAGCTCTCCAGAGAGCTGATGAAGTCTTGTTTAACTGGCTGAGCCTGAGGGCTGGCCAACTCGCCCCAGCCTTGGTTCATCTTCCTTAGTGTGGGGATGAAGATCTCGGAGAGCAGCTGCTCCACACTTTTCAGCAAACCCACTCCAGTGGTGTCCAACATGTTGAAGTTTACATCCTATCGAAGAGCAGGGACGATGTGAAATAACCAAAAATTAAAAGGCAGTTTTGTTGAGTTTACTCGAGATGTTATGCAATGTCTCATTTGAGTTGCTTCGATGTATTTATTAGACTTTAGTTTTTTTAGTCCTAAAATATCCAGAACAAAAAAAAAGACCTAGATTATCTATATACCTCTAAAATTATTGTCTCAAAAGCAATTTGTTCTGTTTACTCAGATAGACAACGGATAATTATCTCACTCTCCCATTTGAGTTGCCTTGGTTAATTTATTTGTACTTTAGTTACAAAGATTTAAATTACAGTAAGTCACAAAATAATTTTTTTTTTTTTTAAAGAAAATGACCAACATGATCTATATACCTCGAAAAATAGTCTTAAAGGCAATTTGTTCAGATTACTCGAATAGGGAATTAAAAAATGATGTCCCTTTTCCATTTGAGTTGCCTTGGTTCTGTCAGGCTCTATACACAGGGTAAGATACAAGTACAGGTATATTTAAGCAATAGGCAAACAAACAAAGGGACAAGGCATAAATCGGAGTCGTGACACGGGCAATGGGTCAGAGCGGCTTCGCGCTTGTTTCCGCACTCCCGCGCACCCACACCGTAACAGAACGGAAGACCCAAAAAAGGACACAGCGAGCCGCAAAGGAGAGCCTGTGCCCAAACCAGACAGCCAACTTGGAGGAGCTGCAGGCTGCGCTCGTGGAGCACGTCGGCTGGTTCGCCAACAGCAATGCCCTCATGGCGCCAGCTGCCCCCCCCGATCGCGGCCCGGCGCCGATCTCTCCAGCAGCTGATTGCGCCCCCCGAAACCCCCCCGGTCGCGCTTCCTCGGCACTGCCTCCGGAGCCAGCCGCAGACGCAGCTCGGCTCCGAACCAGCCGGGATCACCCGCCTCCCAGGAGCGGAGGGTAGGGTGGTTCCCTGGAATATTTTGGGCGGGGGACTATGGATGTCCCCTGATGCCGCAGGAGGCGTGGCCGAGTTCCCAGACGCCGCAGGAGGCGTGGACGAGTTCCCGGACGCCGCAGGAGGCGTGGCCGAGGTCCCGGACGCCGCAGGAGGCGTGGCACCCACACCGTGACAAACGGCTTGGTAACTCCGCTGAAGTGATCAAAGAGTGTGTGTTTTGTATATATGGAGGTGTGTGTAATGAGGGACAGGTGTGTTTAATCAGTAGTCCAGGGATTGAGCACGGGGAAGTGGGTCATGTGAGTGATCATGTGATTCTGCGGGGTTCTAAGGATTCTGGGAGTTGGCGTTTGAGTCATGGGGCGTGACAGGTTCATTTATTGGTACTTTTGTTAGAATTATTCAATTATGACATTTAAAAAAAAAGTTTATTTCTTCTTTATTTACACAATGATTAAATTATAAAAATTCAAATAACATCAAAAACACCAAAAAAAGTAAGACAACCTACACGATGTCTAAAATATATGGTAACAGTGTACGATACTCTACTGCCATGTCTGATTTGAGTTGTGTTGATTTGTTTATTAGTACTTTAGTTACACGATTATATTATCAAATGAAAACTGAACAAATCATCAGAATTATCAAAGTAAATCCAGAAGGATCAAGCAACTATGAAAGGCGTTAAGCTTTTTTCAGGGACAGTGGGGGAAACTTTGGTTACACAATTAAGTTGGGCTTCTGAAATGAGTGAAATGATCTAACTTGTTAATAAAGTCAACAGATTAGCTTTCACACAGTAGCAGTAAACCTGAGATTAAAAAAAGAAAAAAGTAAACACATGAAAAATGTGCTGTTAATGTGTAAATGTACACATTGTGCAAGAAGAAAATAAGTCCTGCAATATGAGGAATAACAGAAGAAATTTCAGACGTACCCTGTGGATGTTCTCAGCAGTGACGGCCTTGGAAGTGCTCGCCCGGGTGAAGAAAACACACACACCGGTCAGAGCGACGTCGGTGCCCTCCGTCACAAACACTCTCGCTTTCTTGCTGCGAATCGCCGAGGACACGGCGGCTACCAGACCCAAAGAGACAAAGATAAAGCTCATCAAGTGATTCGGCAACTTTTCAAATACTGGCATTTCGTCTTGTAAAATTGTATGGAGCCTTATACAATATTTAAGTCTGAGACAAACAAACATTTTTAGCTGCATATAAAATTTCAATCTATCTGAGAATCCTGTTAACACACCTTCTGCTTCCTTTTTTTTTCAAATTGTTGTGACGCCATATTTTATTTAAATTGTAACACATGTTAACTTGCGTACGATCCTCACACTACCACATGAAATAAAACAAGTTCTAGGTAGGGGACTCACACTTTTGGACTCTACTGTATCCAAATCATTTTAAAAAAATTGTCACACTTTATATTGTGCGCTAACCTGACTCTGTGGGTTCCGTGTCTTGATAATAAAACATGAGGTGCGGAAGGCCATCAACAGCAAAGAACTGTTCCATCCGGTCAATCTGAAAGAGATTCAGAGTTTTAGTCATCATACAGTCAGCTCCAGAATTATTGGCACCCTTGGTAAAGATGGGTAAAACAAGGTTCTGGGGAAAAAAAAAAAGTCCTTTAGGTTTGAGGTTAATTAGCTTAATCTCACACTGTATGAGAAATATGAGAGAAATCTAATCTTTAATTGAAGTAAATTTATTCTAAGAAAAATTAAATAAAAAAACTCTTATCCAAAAGTTAATTTTTTTCTTAATCAAAACCACATGTGCCACAATTACTGGCAAAAATGCCCATTTATATACCCTTATATACCCATTTTTACCAAGGGTGCCAATAATTCCGGAGTTGATTGTAGGCATCTTGGACTAGACCAACCCAGTGACACACTTAGCCTAATTATTAGCATACCTGAGCTCCCTCCAAAATGGCATCTTCCACCTCCGCCTTCTCCAGACCCATGCAGGAGGCCACGATGCTGAGCACGTAGTCGTGTCTGCCATCCAGTCGTGCTCGCTTCGCCTCGCGCTCTTCCTTCAGCTTTTGCTGAGAGACCGGATTGAAGAGAAGAAAAAAAGGACAACACAAAAAGTTTGGGTGGTCTGTTTGGCAAAGATTTAAAAAAAAGGGCTCGGTTGATTCAGAAACAGTTGGCATAGACACGAGAGGAATTATGCGAATGGGATCATGCTGGTCCTGACTAACTGTCATGCAGATTTGCATTTCAAATGAGCATTTCTGAGTCCCTTAAGGCAGAGAAGTTAACAAAAGTCCCATTTTTACTGGCATTTGTTCATTTGGCAAACAGTTTTATACAAAGTAACTTACAAATGAGGTTGAATCAGATCAAGCTTAAAGCTAAGCAATTGCAGGTTAAGGGCTTTGACCAAGAGCCCAAGAGTCCTGCGATTTGAACTCATGGCCTTCTGGTCACTAGTACGAAACACATTCGACTTATTTGGGTGGTAATTTCTCCATCCAGTTTGACGCATTAGATTTAGGCAGCATCTATTTGCAGTGAAATAGGGATCTGATGCTATTTGTTTAAGTTTAAATAGCAAAAATTTATTATTTTAAAAATCTATTATAGAATTCCACTCTTACTTCTCTGTTCTCTCAAAAACGTATTTAGAGGAATGAAATGAAATTCCAAAAATGTAATTCAGAATAAAGGTCCACACTCTAACACAAAAGATATTCAAACATAAAATGTCACAATAAAAGTAGAAATTCATCCCTGTGGCATATTTTTAAGAATATCACTTAAAGACAAGATGAAATCAAAATGGACCTTTTTTTTTTAACCTTATTAGCTCATGTGCTTGATCAGATTGGTGCACGATTCATCTGCACTAATCACTTAAAAGACAAAATTCTTTTTTGTTCGTAATATTTCACAAAAGTGCAGCGAATTTTTCCCGCCTCGAAACGGCCTCTGATTTTTTGATTACGTCACGGTAGAATTCCGGGTGGGACAAAAATAATACAATAACCAATCATTTTATGTCATATCCCCCCCCCCATGAGTTAGCTCGCGCTCGCAGCGATGCCGCTTAACTTTTCACAAGCCAATCAAATCCCGATGGATAAAACCAAAGTCCCGCCCACCCAAATATGGCGTTTCAAAAAATATATATATATATATGTCACGTTGCGGGAAAAAAACTGTCAGTCAAATGGCATCTTTCTGTGAAAGTAGCCGGTTCTTGGCTACGTTTAGTGACAAAATGTACCAGACTCTCTAGCGCTACCATAGATTTAACGGCAAATATGCAAAAGTGCATCCACTTAAAATTGACATCAAGCTAAAAAATACTAGATAATGCTAATCCTCCATTCAGAAAAGGTTAATAATCACAAATACAAGTAAACAACAAAGTTTATCTATCGAGTTATCATCGTTGCAAGCATGGACGCAGCACAAAGACAGACTGTACATACTTTTAGCGCTGTAATCTGACTGTTGGATATCAGATTCGACTGAAGCTGCACTTTAGGTTGGACTGCTTTTGGGTCACTCATTGTGCCCAAGTTCAGAAATAAAAACCAGACTCCTCGCATCCACAAACACTTCAGAAAAAAAACGCCACAAACTCTAGGACACCGGATTCCTTTCGTCCAACAAAGGTTTGCTCTTGTCCAACGAAGTCAAGACCTAGTCCCTAGTCCAGGACCAATTCTGCTGGCTCAACTGAAGAGCCATCTAAACCAAGAACAAGTGTTTTAGCTTCTGGAGCATAGTCTTTTGCTCGAGCTTTGAGCTTTGAGTCCTAATGTGCATCTGTTCAACTCATTGAGCTTTGGAATCATCTGATTTTAGGACATCGTAAAGACAGACAGACAGCCAGACACAATAGGACAAAGACCAAAAACTGGCCGACCAGACCCGTTGGGGCCTCTCGTTAAAAGACGAAGACTGTAAAAGTGGCTCGCCTGGGCTGCTAGGAAACACTGTAAAAAAAAAAAAAAAAAATGTCAGGCCAATAAATCTAACTGTATATTGTAAGCTGGATGCAGATTTGGATTTTCTAAAGTAGGTAAGTAGGAACATCTATGTTGGACGCCCCTGCTGTACATTGGATGTTGCTTTGCTCGTCCATCTCAGCAGAAGTACATGAAATAAGACTGTTCCTTTGGAATTCAACTGATTCTACTTTGGTTTTTAACTGACCTATGATCAGTTTTTCTGTTTCTTTGTACAATTATAAATGTATGATTTGGATAAGACAGGCTTGTCCTTGATGCTTATTGGAGGCCAGGTTGAAACAGGCCAAAATGTTTAATCATTTAATAATAATCTTTCTTCGAAACTAGAGGTGTAGGTCGGTATTGGGCTGGGCGATATGATATCGAAATTGCGATATATATACACATCACGATAAACTTTTCTGAGTATCGTGGGTATCGTCAGACGTCAGTGCTCTTGTTGCTAAATTGTTACTCACTGTGGCAAGTAACTGATTGGACTTTAAAGTCTATCTTCGTTTCATTTTCACTCCTTTTCCTCGTTAAATCTCTGCACTTCTAGTTTTTTAATAAAACGGCTCCACTGTTTTTTTGCCGCTTTGTCAGCGAAACGTCGTGCTGTATATCATGTATCAAGAAGATATGATACCATATCGCCCAAGTCCAAGTCAGTGCATGAAGTACTGCACAGCACATTGTCACCAATTCTCTTCGTACATCCGCAAAAGGTGGCTCTTACAAAGTTATCTGAGAACTTGTTTCTGGTCGTATCATTATCTGGTGAGTCGACGCAGGACCGCATTAAACTAATGAATGACCTGGTGTTGATGACTATATCAGGCCCCACCACCACAACATAGTATTTAAACATCCAGCACACTGTTCACGTTGAGGGTAGGACAACGAAATAGATACTGAAGGAATCCTACTTATCGACCAACACAAAGCTCTAGCACAAACAGCACAGTAGCAAAAGAGCATTATATCAGTATATACAGTCCAATCACAGTCACTCTGCTTATATTCTACCACCATATCGTCGGCAACGCAACAGTAAACCTATCAATAAAGCCACTCAGGCAGGCCAAAATCTAGGAAATAGGTTTTACTTACTATCAGAAAGTAGCCTTGCTTTATTTCTTCGAAGTAAACTCGATCAACTCAATCAGATCGCTGAAGTCAATACTTCTCAGTAGATCATATTCCGGTGACATTCGAGTTAAATGGCTGACATTTGGAACACATCAAACTGTCAAACTACAATATAACTATAGCTTACGGTTTCCTGAGAGGACCAACATTATTGTGCGTGCTTCATGTATGAGTACCGATTATCCGTAGTAGCGTTTTTAAGACTGTTGATTGTGTTTTTCTTAATCCATTTACTATTTTCTTCACTTTTTCATTTAAAATTCATACTATTTTATTGACACTACTGTCATGGCTTATGTTAGGTTGTTATGTAGTTGCTCCCCCCTGCGGGGGAGTGGCAGTTGGCTATAGCCCTGGTAGCCCATTGGCCTAACACGGCCCTAAGTCTATGAGTAGCATGTTGACATATTACTCATTCCACGACTGTACATTTCATTGTAATCAGCCCATTCCTGCCACTCTCGAGACCTTGTAAGCCTGAGCCTTTGTTGGATTTCCGCTGTGGTGATCCCATAGTCATTGCAAGAATTTTAACCCGTGGCAACCCGTGGTCAATAAAACACACAGGACATCCTCTCCCTGCCCTCTATTATTCTCAATGTCCATTCCTAGATCTTCAGCTAGATGGTCTGACCTTGTAGCACAAAAGCAGAAGTTACTCAAAAGTCCAGTCCATGTTCTCCGAGTTCTTTCCCCCTTATAGAGATGAATGCAATGGGAATCAAGTTACCATTACACTAAGCGGTGGTTTACTAGGTTTACATTTATTTTTAGTACTCCCTTCATCGATCAAGACATAGGTGGTAGAATTGAGCTAAGCACCTAGCAAACAACAGGACAGCAGAGTGGAGATTTATGGCCTGACTTGAGCTCACGCTCCATGGGAACAGTAAGACAAGCCTGGGCAAGCGGAAGCAAACTCCGTTATTGACCTGTGGAGCAGAGAGAATCGCTCGTCCTCGTCTTCTTCAGCTGCCCAAATGGTTAGAAAGACACAATCGCCCAGCAGCAGCCGTTGCCTGGTAAACATGACCACAAATGTGTCAAGGTGTCTTTTTTCAATGTGAGAAAACTTCGCCCTGAAACTTAATGACTACAAACAAAAACATTGGGTCCATGCCAACAGAGGACATGGGATAGCCATACAGAGTGGTGCAATGCTCGAAAGTGGAAACTACTTTAGATTAGACCATTATTAGACCAATTTTATACAATGGCTTGACAATTTTAGGTCCCGTCTTGACAAAAGTCCTTTTTGCAACTGAGATCCAAGAAAACCAGAAACAAACTAGGTATCAGCCAAGCTGCGTTTGACAAATAAAACAGAGATCTAGAAATCTACAAACCAATGAATAAGAAACACCAGGTTGACACCAATCCACAGGAACCAATGGAAAGCTATAATTGGACACACCAGGAAAGACAAAATCATTCATCATGCAAGTATGAAGGTTCCTGTTGCTGAAAACCAAACATCTAGCCCAAACCTCAACCCATGATGCACATCCAAGCTAACTGTAAGGCTGGAGTGCTTAGCATTGCTCCAAAAAGTGTGTGCACACCCCATATCTGGGTCTTACCTTCAGCACCTTGGACACACTCTGCTTCCAGAGGTGCTTCTTAAAAACATAGGACATCTCAGTCCCTGAAGTCAGTGCCTCAGGCTTAGGAAACAACACAGTGCTAGCGTAGCTAGATTCTGGATGTCAATATTGGAGCGGGAACATCTTACATCTTGCTCGTAAACTCTACCTGTCCTTCCACAGCCTGTAAAAGTCACCTATAAACCATTCAAGTACCTTAAAGATGTGGACACAAAGCCGGAGGACATCATGATATAGCCATGCAGACCTGGATTTAGGTGATCGAATGCAACATAAATTGTTTATGTGAAAGGTTCTTGCCTCAAAGCTTTTAAAGGTGATGTTACACAGTGTGAATGAAGCTGTCTAATCCTCTCTTTGGCCAAAAGCCAGTGGTACCTCAGAATATTTACACGGGGATAAGTGCTGTGGATTCTACCTGTGTAGGCGGCAGGTGTATTGATCACAAAAACTTCAGAAATATGTGGCCATCTAGCTACAACTCAACTTAAGAAGATTAATTATTCTTTTGTTCTGAAAATAGAACAGTTTTAAGCATAAAAAAAGGAACAAGACTACTAATTTTCTTAATTTCAAGTTATAAGCAGACCCTATATAGTAAGTTACTATTATGCATTACTACACATTACTATATATACAGTACTGTGGACTCAGGCACATGTAAAGAAATTTTGTATAGCAAAGATGCTTTCAAAAATAATGAAATTAAAAGTTCCTGAATATAAAAAAACACTATAAAAGCAGTAAACAGTAAAAAAAACTAAACCAAATCAGTGTGTTGGTGTTTCGCAGCCTTTGGCTTTGCAATTGCATCAGTTCTCTTAGACACACTGTCGTGCAGTTTTATAAGGAAATCGGCTGGTGGGTTGTTCCAAGAATCTTGGAGAACTTCTTCTGCAGAACTTTGGCTCTCACTTTGCTTTTGTCTCTGCAGGTCCCTGAGCAAATTTTAGATTTTCAAATATTAGTTTTCCAAAAAATGTAATGTTGCAGAAAGCCTTTTTTGTATGCCGTTAAAGAAAGTAACATTGAGTAATAGAGCAATTTTCAGATAAAATAATAATTTAAAGGCAAAGGGTGGTCATAGTACATTTATAGTATAGTATAGTAATTTTTTGATATTTAGAAACTTTTCACTTCATTATTTTTGAAAAAATCTTTGTGTCTTTCTCTCTCTCTCTCTCTCTCTCTCTCTGTCATATATATAATTTTATTTATTTTTTTTACTACTTTTCCTTTTATCAGCTGTGCAAGCAAAGGAAAACCCAGATTTTTTGGGATTTCCCTCTTTAGAAAGTGGGCGATTCTGTTTTAAAAATCTTGCAGCATTTTTCATTGGGGCTGCTGCACGCCGTTTTTTATACTGCTAAAATATATTGTAAAATATATACTATTTTTGATTTCCTTATCAGAGTATACCATCACATCCCTACTGTATCTGTGAGGCAATGGGAAACTACAGATACAAATGTCAAATGGCTTTCTGACGAGATTCTCAATATGAGAAGGATAAATTTGAGACGTGCAGGTTCGGCTTACCTTATCTTGAAAGTCTTGTTGATTGCGCAGCATCTCTGCCAACTTCCTGGATAATCCCTCTCTTAATTAACATGGCAGTTTCCGAGGTCATAGGAACTGCTGCATGCAGCTAAATAGCTAAATTCTTAGGCTGACCTTCCTGAGTTATCTGACATATTGTTTTTCGGTCCTCGATGGCTCAGCACGGTGTCTGGTGACCATCCGTCTGCTTGGTGATTAACAGAGGAGGTTCCGCTCCCTCTCACCTATCAGATGTAGGATATGCACCTGAATGGACCACTGTTGTTAAAGTTACAAAGACGATCCCTCTTAAGGGAATAAACATCTCCACACAGTGCAACGTTTGTTAATACACACTGAAGAGAAGAGCTCCTTAAGTGTTATGGGTGTACCTGTGAACAGCTTCGTGAATAGCAATGCTTTGTATGTTAATGAGTTGAAAAAGTACGATAGGGTCCAAACGCCTAAGTCACACTAGAACTTTTTGTTCTGACTGGAAGCTGTAGGACAAAAATTCAAACCCCGTAGAGGACTGTAGCTTACTAATCGAGCCAGGAATTAGTCGCTACGTGGCGACAACAATTAGTTAAGCGCGTACATGTTACCATTTGAGTGAAATGCATGACATCACAACAACTTCCAGGGTTCGCACTTTCAAGCATTTTCCACCACTTTCAAGGTTGCTAATACTTTTTTAAAACTATGAAATGCTTTTGTTTTCTCTCAAATGTTATTTAATTCACTTATAATAGAAAAAAATCAAGCATTTTCCAGTTACTTATTCAAAAGTTAAATGTTAAATCGGTGTTTTTCTCCCTTCTTCCCTGAGAAAATTCCAGCCTGAATTACTTCCTGTTTGTCAACAAACTCATTTTAGTCCCATCCGGATATAAATTTCTAGATTTTATGGCAGACGTTGCCTCTTACGTTGTTTTTTTTGGTCGCTGCTACGCGCCGTATTTAGTCGTCATTGCACGCGAATGAAAATAAAATATTTCCGACAATCACAAAATGATGGATGCTCTAGAACAGTCTCTAAAACGTGTTTGTTGCTTTCATTTTATCTCTCCACTGTCTTTACTGGGAGCTCATTAGAAAGAAAAAGAAAATAAAGGTATAAAGCCTCACTTTATATTAACATACGCCACAATATCATGATTGTAGTGTTCTAGAAATAAATTCATCATCCAATAATGTGAACATATCACAATGTGCAATTACGCAAACATCCGGGTTCATAGGAGTTCATAAGAAACTGTTCGCTT
>JAOUQW010000042.1:2065479-2083071 GCA_028565825.1 Olivaichthys viedmensis | reverse complement strand
GCCTGATTAAACAAGTAGGTTTTCAGCCTAGACTTAAAGATTGAGACTGTGCCTGAGTCTTGAACATTAACAGGAAGGCAATTCCATAGCTAGGGGGCTTTGTAGGAAAAAGATCTGCCCCCTGCTGTAGTTTTCATTATTCTAGGAACTGATGAACAGATATTTGATGACTCATTTATTGTATTCCCGGAAGAGTAGAACATTTAATTAGCACTGTTTTAACTTGATTTCAACTGAACTTTGTATGTTGTGAATGAATTGTTACTATTTTTCTTACACTTATTCACTTAAAAAAAGGAAAAATATTATTTAAGTCGAGGAAGTGTTAGCACTTAAGGCTATCGCCTCCTTATTTAAGGACCAGTTAGCCAGCCAGATGTGGTTGTGGTTCAGCAGGCACCTTTAATCTTAACGTTTTAATGGTTGGTCTGCAAAACTTAAATGGTATACAAATAAATCTGCTTAATGCTAATTCAGGTGGATCTAGTCCCAACTTCTACTTTTTATACATTTGTGTGTATCGGCGTTGACATCAGCATCGAACGATATGTACATGACAAATATCGTATAACGGCATCGGCCCGGAATTCCTGTGCAACCCTAATCATAACCAGTATATATTTTCTTCCTGAGCTTCTGTTTACCATCAGTGTGAGTTAAATTCTGTTATAATCTCAAACAGCGGCAGTATAAATAAACCTGAGGGAATTGACTGAAAGTTAAGCAACTAGCTCATCTTGAATGAGGAGAATCTTAAAGTGGTTTTTTGCCTTCGGGATCCTAGGTCGAGATGCTGGATTATAAACAGGATTTATAAACCCTTCTGTCTTGATGCTGGCTTAATGTAAGGTCTCTCCACATCCAGGTGTTCTTTCTTGGTTCCTCTGCAGAAACCGCAGCTAATCATTATGATAAAATCTTGTGGTTTCTATATTCATCTTCATTTTTAGGTTGCAGTAGGAGCGTTGTGACCCATTGCGTGCCTGGCTGGCTGTGTTTATCATTTTAGCACAGGAGGACATGGAAAACCATCTCCAGTTCTCCAGCTTGTTAAACACGGGGCTCTGGGCTCCGGCATTGTCACTATCCTTGTTCTTATAGTTGGACGAAACACGTTTTATGTTTCCAGAGTGTTTCCTCTCCTCGTTGCCCTACTTAGTACTTAGCCTCCTTACTCCCACTCATTGAGCCTTCTTAAAAGCCCATTTCATATGAACATTTATATGAATGTTTGTGTCTTCATTGGCAAACGCCCAATGTATCGGTCAACTACTAGATTCATGCATGGACCAAAGGGGTTTTGACATGAAATGTGAATGGGTATGGAAATTGGAGCTTCAAATTTCCAAGTCAGTTCCCCTTCTGATATTTCATGGAGCTTCATAAAGGTGAGATGATACAAGGTTTCGTCTTCCAGGTTAAAGTCTTACTTGAGAAAATAAGGCCACTGCAGCATAATCAACCCTACCACTTGGGGGAGGAAATTAGGGCTGGGCAATATGATCAAAATATCATATCACAATATTTTTGTACATTATTGACGGTATTACGGTATTTGACGGTATTTTATTTTCCAAAGTAACTTACATGAGGAATGTGTCCCTTAAGGACAGCAACTATTGAATTTACATAAGTTTTATCTCCATTCAGATTGTTGATGTCACGCGCACGCTGGCTCGAGCTGCAGTGCGCGTAACATAGCGTGGCGGTCGCCGTGGTGATGCCCGCCATGTGCGCGACCATGCGCTTTTACAATGAAATGGGGGAAAAAACGAAACTTCCAAGTTAGCCTTAATATAAATGTTAAGGGCAAATTAAAGTATACTTTCACTTTTTTTTAAATAAATAAAAATTTATATGAAATTTTTCGTATTAAGTGTTACGTAGCAAATTCTTTCATATTTTTCCAATGAGCAACTGTCACATTTCCCAAAGCACATAAACTCCGTTTCCCAGAATCCTCAGCGTCTCACGTCCCCACATGCTTCAATACAGAACACGGACTGCCAATTCCCATGATCCTTCACAAGACACATACCTGTTCTCAATCACCTCTCAGTATCACACACACCCCACGCATGCACGCACGCATTGCGAAGTCTCGCGCCTGCATCTTGTAGTGACGATTCCGCGCCGTGTTTTGGTGTTATAGACAACCCGGTTTGACTTTTGTTAGTTTCTCGTTACTGAATCCGCCTTTTGTCTCGTGATATTCTGTTTGCTGATCGCCCGACCTGTCTGTCTCTCGCTCCGAGTTTCCGCCTCGCCCTTTTGTTTGACGCTTCGGTTAAATCGTTTACGTCCGCTCTCGCATCCGACACCTGTACTGCTGCGTGACAGCAACTTTTAATATGTAATAGAAAAATACCGTCGATGAAGGTATTGCAAAAATGGGAATCAATACCAGTATACCGGTAAATAAGGTATACTGCCCAGCCCTAGAGGAAATTGTTTTTAAAATATTGTGGATTTGCCAGGATTAACTGCAGTACATAACTTCATTCCACCAGCTCATGACCACTGGTACAACCATGACTACGCTTTGACAAATGGACTCCTGTTCTGTTCTCTCGATGATAGTGCCTAATTTAGTGTGGAATTCCCAATACACGACACACACTTGTGTCCTACTGTAAGTATGTTTGTCATGACCTACCCCAACCACTTGACGACCTAGCAGCTGATGACCGAAAGGCATCTTAAGCCTCCTCAAAGCCTTCCTCTCGAAGCCTTCATCTCCAGTCCAGAAACCTCCAGGCACATATTGTTGAGAAAATTAGGCTTACTCTGGGATGTGGCCCTTTCCGAGAATTTCTGCACCAGCAGCCCGTCGTTATCATCCCTGGTTCTTTTGAAGCCTAACACAACGTAAAGCAAAGCTGTGGCTGCTGAATATTTATCCTCCACTGCGGTGGCCCTGTGATCTCCTCCTGTACCATAAAAGAAGACCACAGAAATCCCTGTCGTGAAAGAAGCCTAGAGGTCATTACAACATATTCCGCAAACTTGTGGTGATCACTCATTGTCGACTGTCTGTTTTCTAAATCAAGGGTTCAAATGAAGTGTGAATGGGTTTTATGTCCGCCTGTTGAAAAATCGCTAAAGATGTTGTATTCGTGCTAGCAGAGCCAGAAGAAGCTATTTGTTCCTGCTTCTGTTGTATTGACTACCAAACCAGTGTAGATTTTGTCGATTGTCGATGACCCTTTTATTTATGACGACGACGTAACAAAGACCTTAACGAGTAGAACCTCGAAAATCAAAACTACGGCAAAAAAACTTTGTTATCCCTCCACCAAAACTGATGATGCGAAAATGTCCGTAATGTAGGAAGATCTTAACATCTGAATTCTGAAGATGACAAACCCCTGCCAGGTGCAGACAGGTAACTCTACAAAACCTTTTTTTCCCTGTGGAGAAGCTGTCCATCCTTGTCGATGGCCAAGAGGTTTCTAGACTGTTCTCAAGCATCCATTGACTTGAACACGTTTCTCTGGCAAGAACGAAATTCTATCAAAGTCAGCTTATGGTCTTCCCCCAATGGTGAGTGATAGACAATGGACTACGGTTAACTAAGGTAAAATAAATGACTAAAACTAATTATCATTTTTATAAAAATGCCAAATTTAACATGGTATCAAACTCCTTTGAGACGTCATGCTTGGCTATGTCAAAGTAACTTTCCCATGGGACTTTCATTTTGTTATTCGCCATGGGTAGAATAAATGAGCTTTTCTCTTTTCCTGTAATCCGGGGTGGAGATTTTTGACTCCATGGGTCTTTCGGAGTTGAAATCATTCACTGCTTTTATTACGTCTGATTAGGGGTTAGCTCAAAGAGCGGAAGCGATTGTGGTTTGGAGCTTTTCCTTGCATTGCCTAATTTCTGCGGTCCATATAAATTATATGTGTAGTAATACAGAATATTACATGTTTCTTACAGGATATTAACTCTGAGATCATATTGTTCTCATCGACAACGAAAATGGAATACAGTTGGCAGTCTAAAGAACAAAAAAAGGCATGATGGGTGTGTTGAAACATAGTTTTTGTGTTCTTCTTCCTAATCTATTGCATATGTCTGAGTAACGACTGTCTCAAAACCCTTTCTGAGTGGTATACGATAATATTACATTGGCTTTTTAATTTTATATCATTGCTGAGGGCTACTTCCTAACCTTGAACCACACTGTAATCCCAATGATAATTTTACTCCAATTGAGTAACTGAAAGCCCACATTGCTTCTCTGTCATCATGAATGAGACTCACGTTCAGTAGAGTCAAGGCCTCTGAAATATTACTCAGTGATACTACAGCCTGTCTTTAACAGTGACTGTTAGGACATGACAACGTGCACTGCTCTGTTTCCAACGTATTAAGTTGTCGAGTTGTCGCCGAGTTGTCGTCGAGTTTAGCCACGATGCTTCTTGAAACAGAAAGCCAAGTGTTATGCGACAAAGATGTGATGAATGCACATTATCTGGTCCTGTTTGATGTGAAACAGCAGCAGCATTGGGTCTTGTCTGAAACTGATTTACAAGACAGTGAAGGGATTACAAACAACGTATCAGACCGCAGGAACAAGGCCTGGGAGGAGCGTTTCATTTATTTAATTTTTTTAATCCTTGCTTTTTTGGAGCTCTTATGGGGAGTTTCCCCGCAGATTTTACTTGACGAGGTCAGAATCGTCTGGCCTGCATTCCACGCTAACCTAATTGCCAGTTGGCCTCAGAGGAATCTAGACACATGGATCATGAAGCGGCTATGCAATATCATCCCACTGGGAACTGGAGGAAGAGCATTTGGCAGGAGCCCAAGTTTTTGGTGGTTATTCTCTCTCAACGTCTTTCTTGATCTCTCCTTCTCTTTTTAGTCTTTGTAAATTTGTCGAAGAACCCTGACACACAGTGCACCTACAATGGCAAACAGATGTTTAAAGGGAGCTTGTTATGGATGTATTTCATCTCATCTCTTGAAACGAAGATGAAGCCAGAGGATGCAAGAGATTTCCTGCGATTTTCTCTGATGCCTAACAAGCTGTAACTCTCTCAAGACCTGACCACACTCAGGGAGATCTGGTGCTCATTAAGCAGATACCAAATGACAAGAACACTGTCTGTTCTGCAGCGATCGTTAGACATAATTTGTGCTTAATTATCCGCTTCCATATCTTCTTTTCCTTCGTGTGTGTGTGTGTGTGTGTGTATGTGTATTGAGAGACGGCTTGGTGTATGCGCATTACTGATACGTCAGCATAAATCTGTACCCACAGCTGCAGTTCCATTTGGATGGAAATTGGATAAAAGTGAATAATTCATTCTCCACCTGGGGTTCTGGACAAGAGAACGGAAAGCAGCCAGCCGTAAAAGCCTCGTCTGATCAAGGGCTGATATCAGATCCACAGCGCCCCATTAGTAGTGGAGTGGCTGGTCCCAGATCACTAATAATGATAATAATAATAATAAGAAGAAGAAGAAGAAGAACTCTATTTTTATATCTTTTATACACTTAAAATACAGCCGAATGTGATTTACAGTATGTGCGAAGCATGAAACATGACAAACACGAAGAAGAATTAACCTTGTAGGGGATTATAAATGCACATAAGCACCTGTTTAAAAAAAAATAGTGTAAAAATTCAAGAATTAATTAAATAAACAGGCCCACAATAACCCGTTTAACCAGTGAAATTAAAAGTCATTCGTCTATCGTTTGTCTTTGAAGATGTAATGAGACAGTAGCATACATTGGATTACATGGAGGAAAGGTGCCACAAAATGTTTTTAGCTTTTTAGAAAATAAGTGTAAAAATATTTACTTTTTTTTTACAAAAAAAACCCCCCGTCATGTACGTATGTACACTACCATCCAAAAGTTTAGAATCGACACCTGTTTTGGAATCAATGTTCTCAATAATATAAAATATAATGCTAAACATAATATAAATAATAATAAATAATATAAAATTTACATGAATAAAATGATGCATTTTCGTAGGGTAGGAAGCTGTAAAAAAAAAAACTGTACATAATCAAGAATCATGTTATAGTAAAATTTATATTCAGAACGCCTCGTTTTTAGAAGGCCATGATCAAATCTCGAGGTAAACACTTTAAGGAGAAATTTTTATACACAGAAAAATGCAGTATTATTTATCATTAATTAATATACTATTATTTTGTTTGTTTTAAAAAATGAATTCTGAATAAATTAACTAAGTAAAACATCTAAAAATACATCTTGTATTTGGTTTATATTTAATAGAATGATTGTCACTTAACGGTTTTGGTAATGTTTTGGAGATAGTTGAATAAGTGCTTATAACGTCGCACCTGTCACGCGCATGCCGCCTCACGCTGCGGTGCACGTGACCGAGCGTGGCGGTCGCTAATGCGACAAGCGCCACGTGCATTTGTTGACGTTTCGTCAGTTCCCCATCACGTGTCTTAAATGTTTCCACCTGTTCCCTGTCTGACTCCCCATTAGTAATTGTATAAAAAACCTTCGTGTTCCCATCCAGTTTGTCCTTGAATGTTTGATGTCATGCTGTGTTTGTTCCATTTTGTTTGTGTTAATAAACATGTAAATGTTAAACGGCTATGCGCCTGTGTCCTGCCTCCCCGTCAACAAGCGTAACAAATGGGCGCAAGAAGGACGAGTCAAACGCGTCAGAAACAGTTTCAGTGCGGATTGGACTTCAGCGAGGCTCTGGATGAGCTGGAACTGTTACTGTTCCACAATACCAAATGGACCACACACACACACACATTTTATGCACACTCTGGAGTCTGCACAAGTCTCACCACGTGTCTCGAACTGAAAGAAAACGGCACATACTCACACCCAGAGCTGAGAGACATTTACGGCGTATGTGTTCCACCACACGCGCTCAAATGCTGGTGGTCCGTTTTTTGCTTTAACATAGGAAGCCATGGATCAAATAAATTAACTTAGGAGTGGTTTAATAAACCGGGGTGTTTTAATGAACGGAAATCCAGGCTAAAAAACAAACAAAAAAAAAACACACTTGAGGTTTGTGGTTTGTGTGCAGCTGGAAGCTGTGTGTTGGTATGTATGGAATAGCTGCCCAACAGGATTCACACCCACACGCCTGGAGCCCAGAGCGGCGCAGCTGAAAATTCTCGTCATTGCTTCTTTGTAAGCCGTGTAAATCATTTTGTGTGAAAGGAGAAAGTAGCTAACAAGGGAAGGAGGATATCGTGTCCGTTAACCCTTATGAAAATATCGTATATTAAGTGCATTAAATACATTCATACCACAGCGCTGTTGAATTCTCGATTCCGATTGGTCAGAAGGCGTTGATTGATTTTTAATTTCAGGTTTATATTAATGCGTTGGTTCTAATACGTTATCGTTTCTATAGTAACAACTAATGCCTTTAGTCATTTTGGAAACACCCTTTGCTGGATTAAAAACTTTACTCAGTTCCAGTCGTGTTACAAATGCAGTCTGTTTAGGCGCAACCACCATCACCACTGTTAGTTTTTGTTACTCGACTGACGCACTTTTTTGCGACTTCGAGCCAAGTATCTCGAGCGTTGTTGTACGTTTTCACCCAAGGCGACCGCAAACCGGCTTTGAACTACTCTGTTTCGTCTCGTACGGCGTGTTTTGTAACATGTGGCCGTCTGTGCTAGGCCACACGTCGCATGTTGTTAAATCTCATTCCTTATTCAGTCACACATCAAAGCTTTTTTTAAGTCCTTCATCTCAAAGAGAACTGAGTGTCCTTTGTTTTCATTGATCTTTTTTTCCCCCCCTTCTGTCTTTCTTTGCAGATTGTTCTCTTCCGAAGTGTGAACCCAAGCTTGATTTAGCAGGACACACAGGTAAGCGATTTGAGCTGAATCAGGACCCTTAAGCAGTGGCTTTGTTTTGAACTGCTTGCAAGTGCAAATCTAGGTTTTAATGTTCTGCACTGTCTTTGGTCTTAGAGGTCCTTTGTAGTACGCTAGAATTATCCTGTTATGTGGCTTAACCTGAACTGTGCAAGCTTTCACCTCATTCCACTTCCATCGATTTATACTGCCATTGCCCTAACAACAAACTAGCATATGGATTTGAGCATCTGGATGTAGCATCAGGAGCCTTTTTTTATGATTAGCAACCTTTCTTTATTTAATGGATCATACAGAGGCATTCGAATTTGTGTTACCAACAACTGAGTGTCAGTATTGCATTTATGCCATGCCTTATGCACAAAAAGGACTAAGTACGATAGCAGAGAGGAAATAAATAATAATAGTAATAAGATAATTTTTAAGATTTTTTTTTCTTCCAATTACGTATGTGAACATCTTTCAAACAGTTTATATGACAGTTTAACATACACTGCCATCTCAGCAACCCTTCTGCTCTCCACCCACTGAGCATAATTTCTCTGTATAACTTTATAATAGTTGGGATCCAATTCTTTAAGTGCTAAATGTATATAGACTACAGACACTAAAGGTTCTCAGTCCGCTGTCTTTAGACATTCCCTTATTTTCTTCACTAACGCATGATTAGTGATGATTTTCTGCACTAACGCATGATTCCTTAATGCGAATCACATTTCATGTTTTCCCTTTTTTTAATAATTCATGTGATTGACCTTTAAAACTGAGCAAGAATTACAATATTTATTTGGCAAATTGGGGTTTCTATCAAAGTGTTTCCACCACTGTTTTCATCAACAAAAATCGTTTCCACGATGTTTCCAAATAAGCATATTTCTTTGGCAAGATTCTGGAATTTTATTTGATATTCAACATTTCCATCGTAATAGCTATGAAAACTAATGTAGGTCATTCTCAAAAACGTATGAACTCCAATTTTCCACTAAACCACCCCTATAGCTCATCAGCATATGCTAAACTACACTAATGTAATGGTGAAGGAATGGCTCCCAATAGGGGCAATATTGAAGATTGAACCCATGAAGCTGCAAAAAGTTTCGGGATGGTTTACAGCAGGTTGATGATGATCATCAGGGTGTTCAGGACCACCGTCATGAGTGCAGCATCATTGGGCAGATACCATAAGGTCTTAGATTGGCTTGACTTATCGATCCCTTTTAATGCTGCTTGTTTGATTTTATTCACAAAGTATTGGACACCAGCAGATTACACATTAAGCCTGCAGGTGCAGTTGTGTGGCACAAATGATTCAATCAAGTGGTAGCACAGTTGTACACATTGCATGTCAATTAATCTGGATCTTTTATACATTTAGAAACAATGTATAGTATATTAGTAATGATTGTGCAAAATGTTCACTGGCGTTTCTTTTGTCACACCTTGGGCCGTGTGAATATTTCAGGCTTGATTTGCACGATTTCCCACGTTTGCAGAAAATCGCTATGTGGGTTAAGTGAGAAACTCTGTTTATGTCTGTCCTCTCTGACGTGCATGCAGAATTTCAATTACATGTGCAAACTGCCTTCAGCAAACCTGGATGCTAAAGCAGTTTAGTAAGCATGTCTAAAAATATGTGTGCCAGGACACTTGACCTTTTTTTTTATTTTTTATTCATGCCTTATTCATTTTTTTGAACATTATTCTTTTCATGCTATTTAACTAACAAGGGTTACTCTACTAAAGAGGCATGATCTAGATCACAAATGACCACACGGTCCATTCAGGTTGAATCAAATTAGAATCAGCGCGACCTTTTTAAAGTGTAAAATTAAATAAATAACAAAAAATAAGTTGCTTTGGGGGCAGATGGCTTTTTTGAAAGTAGATTAGAGGCGTGTACTGTCGATGAATGGATGGATCAGCGGTGGGTTCTGCATTCCCATCAGTGCCAAGTCCCTTCTCTAATTGGCCACTGAAGTGTTTTAGGTTCACGCCGAGCTCGGCCTGGCCCTACTGGTCTCTCTGGACCAGAGGGAGAACATTTACACAAAGAAGCTCTCTGGAGGAGGCTTTAAGGCCTTTGTGCCCATTGCCAATGCCTTTTACCAGGCCGTCAGTGCAGATCAGACCCTCCACAGTTGCAGATCCAGTTCGGCCCGGATTTGAAAGCCCAGAGCGTCTCTTTCAGCCTCTGCGGTAAAGAAAAGATCTTAAAAGTGTCAGTTGTGTATCCGGGGCTCTTTTTAAGCAGGTGAAAAACACATTCAACAGTGTTTTAAAAGCCAGGGCTGTTCATTCAGTTAGATAAAAAACAGTTCTAAAATAACTGAAGCAAGCCTAAATCCTGTTGGTATGGGTTAATCTGCAGGCACCAGTATGGCTAAATGGTAACAGTAGCTGTGTGAAGAAGTGCTTTCCAATGCTAATATCTGCATGTTTGTACATTTTTGACATTGGATTGTATATTAGTGAAACTATTGCTTTAATAAGAGAGCCTGATATATGTAAAAAAAAATAATAATAATAAAAAAAAAGAGATAGAGATAAGAACCTGAAGCTCAATGTAAAGCAGGTAAGAATATGGAACTTGGCGTCTACTATTTGTGCACTCTGGTGAGTTGGGGTTAGGAGCACAATGCACCAACGCAATGAGCAATACAGAAGATTCCCTCGCCCAGATGAAGCCTTATCTTACACTACACAGACTTTTATTTGGTGAGTCTTGGTGAATTGGTGAAACACATTCTATTCCAAGATTGGAATTAGTCTCAAAAAGCAACCTGAAAGATGATATACTGTAGGCGAATTTTTGGAATTTTACCCCAATTTTCTCCCAAATTTGTTGTCACTAATTCCCAACTCCCACCAGTTAGTTCTCCCCTATCTCATCACAGCAACCAATCTGGGAAGGCAAAGGCAAGCAAACCATTGTGAGAATCGGCTATTGAAAACGATGGACTAATTTACTTGACCGATTATTCCTTGGCAAGACAACTTTCCATCTGGGAATTCCCATTCATATCTAGACCCAGGCTGAACCTCTGTTTGTTGTAGCGCTGTTGTCTTTAGGCAAGGCCATGGTTGTGTTTGACAGCCTGTTGACCCTAATCACAGTGCGAAGCCAGACAGATTGCTGGTGCAGGCCTGATGATCTGCTTTAGGCTGCTTCACACGGGCCCCTCGATCGGAAGTGCCCTCAAATCCCTAAACAATACCATCCCACGGTGAGCCTAATCGGAGTGCTGAATAGGCTGTTTATTTGGGATCAGTGGAAATCCCTCTTTTTTCCCCAAGTCTGGTAGAACTTTCAGCTTTGATGAATTGATCAGTTAACATAACCTTGTAGAAATATTTCTGTTTATTTTAGTAACTTGCACATCTGGGGACTTTTATAGGTTCATTATAGGCGATTATTAACCAGTCAACATGTAGTGGAGCGCAGTTAATGCATTGTATAAGCCACTCTAACCACTTTAACTGGTGCCATGACCCGGATAAATCTTGTTCGATGACAGTCAACTACAGGGTTGTCTCCAGGGAGGCTACTATCAAGTGAATTGATGTAGCACAGTGAATAATCCATTCCTAAAGACATAGTGGTTGATACTTGCTTCACAATTATCATTTTGAGTATCGGTGTATTGTTGCACCAGGTGGTGTGAAGGTCCTTCAAGTTGTAATGCGAGAGTAAGCAGAGGTTTGAAACCCACAGCCGTTACACATGCATGCTTAAAAGCACAAACAAAGATGCAATTACTAATCACGTAAAGAACATTTCAAGACTCTTGAGCTCAAGTGATAGCCCATGAAAAAAGTTTAATAAGTTCACCTGCATAACCTTTGAGTGCAAATTCTGTGCACTTGGTCTCCTGGGTGTTTGCAAGGCTTACCATTTAAGAATCACATGGTTTTTAAGTTTCTGGGTAAATTTGTCATGTACTACTGCATTGCGACCAGTACGTTTTAGGTGGCTGATGATTTCTTTCTCTGGAATCTGTCCAATTTGCAAATATCTTTAATTTTGCAATACTCTTTGCTGGTTTTGCTAGCTTTCGTTTGGGTTGTGTTTAAATCTCCTGGCCTAAAGCAAGTCCCAGGACAAATGTGTTATAGAACGCAATCATCTCACCCGACCTACTGGGAACATTACCGGGAATTTTATTGGTCTGGTCCCTGGCAAATTGCCAGATCAACTTTTCCAGCATTTCGACTTCAGCTCACATTCACACATAACCCTGTCCCGGTAAATTGCCGGAATATTAGGCTTTTGGGAAAAGCTTCATGTCTGGAAGAGGCTTAAATTGTGTCAATTGTATGTTAGTCGTTATCATGTTATTGTTCCTTGCAATATGTAAAAGACCCCAAGTCAATCCCTTTTATTCAGTGCTGTGATCATCCTGACCAATCTCAGATGTTCCAGATGAGAGTGTATGTTGGGGATTGGATGAATTACTGCTTTCACAAGATTCTGCGAACGGAAAACATCAAGGCTTTGCCAATTGGGACTGAGGTTTTTTAATATATCATAGCAATCACAATGTGGTACGTCATCAAAAAATAAATGTATGAAAAAGGTGTCATAACTATATACTGTATGTGTAACCCCAATAAAAACATTGTCATAAATCTTTGATTATACCTTTTAAGGTTTTCACCTCGGAAGCCATTTTATCAATAGCGAGCTCATCCAGGTGGCTAAGGCCGATCGGTGATTTGTTGATCCTGTCAAATTATAGCGTTCCACTGTATTGATCTTGCAGTTTGAACTGCTTTGTCAAGCACACAGCTGAGACCGTTTTCTGAGAGAAGAGCTCTGTTGACCAGTTTAGGCGGGGGAAAAAAAAGACACACATTATGCAAATCAAGCCCCACTTGTTTGAACAGCACCCCGCCGCTTGCGCACTATGGCTAA
The DNA here is from genome assembly GCA_028565825.1 of Olivaichthys viedmensis. Lineage (NCBI taxonomy): Eukaryota > Metazoa > Chordata > Actinopteri > Siluriformes > Diplomystidae > Olivaichthys > Olivaichthys viedmensis. The sequence goes on along the minus strand of JAOUQW010000042.1, from coordinate 2,070,300 downwards.
TTTTAGTGCATTTGCCCAGTGTAAACAAGAGATGTAATTGTCCCCCAAGGAGTTTCCTCTTGGAACTGAGAGGAGAATTCTTCCTGCAGGAGGCTTCAGGGGAGCCATCCATACTATGAACAGAGTTTTTCTTACTAGGTGTTGATTATGTTCTTCTGTATTATTGACTGCCGCAAGCAAGAAATGTGGAACCTTTCAGCATTATCATGCAAATGAAAAAAGTGTGAGATACAAAAGCCATCGCTGTTTTTATTAGTAATTTATTGCCAAATGCATTGTGCATTAGTATTATGCGCTGTTGGTTTTTATTTAGTTGTATTTATTATTGGAGCCTTAAGCACAAAAACGTGCACTGAATATTGCCAATGACAGCGTGATGTGTTAACATTACTGACTGATGAAACTCCAAACACCTTCAATTCTCTTTAGGCAGTTTCACCCCCCCCTGAATAACTTATCCAGAACAACTCGTTCCTTTTCAATTCTTGCGAGCACGCCAACCCTCCTTGTTTCTCAAGAGCATCCATGCACGGTTGCTATGCCTCGGTTCTCAATGTTCAGATCATCGTCATCTATACAGACCGTTGGACCAATCACATCGCAGATGTCCCAGTTCAGGGGTGTGCTGTGAGCTCATATTTGATGGACCTGGAGTCTGATGTGTTGGTGAGATAGCAACGAAAATTGAGTGGATAGATGGAGCAAAGCTGTATGAAAGATAGAAAAGGAGAAATGGCTTTGCTGGTACTCTGTGTATGTGAATGTAGGCGATTGAGCCATTGTGATTTGGCTCTCCAGTTCCTGGTGCCATTTGCTAAATATTAAATGCATTAACATGATTTAGCAGAAATGCATCTATGCGTCTTGTTTCTAGCTTTACGTTACTAGTGCGCTTGTTAAATTTGGAATCTGTTATGGATTTGGATGGTTGTTGTTTTTTCAAATGAAACACAGAACCATGTTACTTGACAATTTTTTGTTTCTGTCCTGCCAAAAAACTGTCAAAACACCATTTCCATGAGAATGTAACTGTAAATGTGAAATCACGCCAAACTGGAAATTGATTCTCTGCGTCTCACGTGGCAGGTCCCACGGCATCATCGGCTTAGACGTCTGATCTTGGCGCTACATTCCACAGGGACGTGAGAGACGGCGTAATTCGCCTTCTTTCGTTCCACCCTCCAGTGGCCAATTAGGTCAAAAATGGCAAGTGCTGTGCAGCCGGTTGAGTTTCGAAGGGCAATATTTGGAAAATGAGTCACAGCTTTATTTTTGTGGGGGTAATACTGTGTTGCTTTAGTTGTCACTAAAATTAATTTTTTTTCCTAATTAAGAATTGCTTATTATACACTGGACACTGTAAAGGCCTGCCAATGGATTCTTTTCCGTGGCATGAAATTTCATAACCGCCTATGTTAGGTTGATTTGAGTATTCTGGCATAAAATCCTAAGTAACGTGCATAATTTAGATTACCATTAAGTTAACGGTACAACTAATACAGTTAATGAGGCTGCGTTTTTTGCGTTGTCCATGTTGCCACAGATTTGTATTCATTGAGTTTCTTTTGAGTTCCATTCTTTCGTCCCGAACGCAATTATTTGAACCGACTGCAATCCCCTTTTCACATTCTTAGATACATGTTTACGTCACAACAATGTCAATTAGTTGTGTTTCATTTGGGATGCACCAAACATTTGACTGCCAAAAATTTTCAGACAAAAAACGCAACTGTCATTTTTGGCTGAAACTTTTCGGTGGACTAAATTCTGGTAAAAATGCTGAAAAAATTTGACCAAAAAAGTTCCAGCTCAGTCCTATTGGAAGGACTGACTTGTTAATAAAGTGTCTTTTCATTACTTTGTAGTTATTTAATAAAGCCTTGATTAATTAACGCTTTTCAAGCATGAAAAGCAAAATAAATTATTACAATTGCAACAGTACACAAAGCTACATAATAATAATAATAATAATAATAATAATAAAAGAACACTCTAGGTTTTGGGTGGGTTTTTTGTTTCGGTTTTCCGGTTTTTGAATTTCAGTTTCAGTTCTGCCCAAGAATTTTCATTTCTTGGTGCATCACTAATTTTCATCATTGGAGGAGGCTATTCGTTGGATTGGCAACAAAAAGGTGGCAGTTAAACATTACAAATCAAAAAAAAAAAACTAATATTATGTAGCTTATTTTCATTATTAGTACTTCAGTAAACTTAAACACATAGAAATTTCATTTATTTATTATGTTCCAACGTTCAGTGTTCAATAAATGTCCTTTTATTATAAGGGGTGTAAATATGTGTGTATTATTATTACACTATTATTAGGCTTATACTATAATATAGGCATACAAATTTGACAAAAAAAACACAACAATTGAATCGTTAATCGCAATTATTTGTATGACAATTATCTGCAGCTAAAATGTTACGATCTTCATGAGCTTCATGATCTTTTAGTTTAGTCCCAGGACTATATTTCCTCCTCTTCAACAAACCAAGCCTCAAATGTGGGATCCAACAGCTGGTGAAAATAGTTTTTTTTTGTTGTTGTTTATACAAAAAAAGGAGTCAAAGTCCCTCCCATTGCAATACACAACTGTACATAACACTAGAATTTTAAATGAGGTATGGAGCATACACTGCTCTCAAGATACAGTCACTATGCTATAATGTGGGTATGGACAGCTTGGTAAATTCCATATTCAGACTTTACAAGCATAATGATCATAGCTTTAATAGCAAAATGAATAGTGAAATGAGTCACACAAAGCAATTCATAATTTAAATGAACAAGGCTGAGTTTCCCAAAAGCATCACAGCACAAAAGACATTGTTAAATGGTAGCGCGAGCATCACATTGAGCTCTCTCTCTCGCTCTCTCTCTCTCTCTCTCTCTCTCTCTACCAACCAGTTAAGACCATTTTAAATTTATGAGGCTTTTGGGAAACTGGTCCAAAAAAAGTTATATCGGTAAAAAACCCAAAACAGATTATTGCAGTGGCATTGAATTCTAACAAAAGAAGCTGTAATATCTACACTTTATTATAAGGCAAATTTAGGAATAAACTGCTTTTATCATATAATATTTTGACCTCATAGTGTCAAAAAATAGTGTATTTTTCAATAATATGCATAAAATTAGTAGCATATAAACGACTGTATAGAAATTATTTTTATCTCGGCTGTATGAAGGTTGTACGTTAAAGTGGTTCCACACAGCGCTTCCTTGGATGCGGTCCAGCTTCTTGTCCCAGCATATATCTGAAGATGGCCCGCATGTTAAACAAAAGCTTTATAAAACCCATCCTTGTATGAGCATGTGATGACATTGTAAGGGGGTTGGTTGTGATTTTATGGAAGACCCCAAGGCTTTCTCCAACGGAGAGAATGCCAGCTCGGCTTAAAGGTTACGTAAGCTCAGTATACATTTCGTGTAGATATACAGTAAAGTCTACGAGTCTTCACAACACCCAACATTGACTCACGCACTACAGTACAGTCCTCTTTGCGTTCCGTCAGTTTGTTTATCTGTTGGTGTGTTATCAGGAAGTTACAAAATAACCACTTGTGTGTTCACCGTTGCACAGAAATCGATCCGTTCGTGTAAAAGTGAAAGATCTACTATGTGATGAAGCGTATTCAATCACATCACATGCTTTTCCAGTTGTAAAGCAATCTCCCTGTACTCCCAGTGTGCTCTGCATTTTACATGAAGGCTAAAAGCCGTGTGCTGATCTGGGGTCGGAAGGTCACGGTGTGTAACAAGACACAGATGATGTCACCACTGTCCTGTTATAGAGGGGATGTGTTGGACAAGCAGATCATTCCTGGCCTGCCGTTTGTATTTTACCAGTCACTGTCTTCCTCTCTTTTTCTCTCCATCTTTTCCCCACCCTCTCTCTGTTGGCAAGATATTAATTTCAGTATAGATATAGCACAGACTCACAGCAACTCAACTCATACTTATGTTATTTATTATCGTCTACCTTTTTTAGTGCGGACTAATCCGACTTTTTCTTCAGTTTGGTTTGTTTTGACAGGTGTGAACACTCCACTTGTACTTGAAGCGTTGTCCGTCAGAAATCTGGGGTCTTGGTCCTCGTCTAAGTGAACCATGATGTCGCAAAACAAGATGTCGTGAGGAACCGAGCTCTTGTATCACCGCGGTAAAGTGGTCTTTTCGAACGCACTGTGGTAGCCGATACAGGGTTTCATATTCGCTACTGTGCGGCCACAGAGAATGATACACACCGACTGTTTTGCAGTAAAATCGAAACAATAGAGACCATCTTTCCCCCATGTAGATTAATGGACATCCATTTGTTTTTCCTTAAAAGGCTTAAATACATTTTAAGCAATATTTTTGGTTCATCCCACTGAACAATAGAAACGGGTCTAAAAAAATAAGTGACAGCTTAATAAGTGAGTGTAAAAAAACTTTGACTAATTGAACTATGGGTAATACTGGCACATTATTAACTGGTAGACGTACCTGCAGACGTAAAGCAACCTCTACAAGAACCAAGAAAAAGTGTCCATCAAAATCAACACAAAGCTTAGGAACATCCACGCGTGCAAATAATTCAATGCACTGGAAAACCACTGCAATGTGAAACCAACCGACAATATGAAACAGACAAATTTTATTACTAGATGTAAAAACAACCTTATTATGTTTTCCTTATTTTGCATGTATTTTATAGTTTTTTGTATGTTATCTATCATGTGCCTTATGAGTGGTGTGTATACACTCACTGAGCACTTTATTAGGAACCTGTACACCTTCTCATTCATGCAATTATCTAATCAGCCAATCGTGTG
>JAOUQW010000042.1:2000031-2013388 GCA_028565825.1 Olivaichthys viedmensis | reverse complement strand
ATGTCCCCTGAGTATACAAATGTTATCACATGTTTATGTTGATTTTTCATAATGTTAACTACAAAAATACACCACACACTGATTCGTTGAGTTGCACTTCCAAGGTTGCCCAAATTGAATCTCGATCATGAATGAAAGGATTCACTGGCTCAAACACTCACCCACTGAACGACATGACTCAAACACTGAATCTTGTTTGTGCACAAAAGTATTGACTGATTCAAACACTGAATCTTGTTCGTAAATGAAAGAATTGACTGACGCACTGAATCTTGTTCGTAAATGAAAGAATGGACTGACTCACTGAACAAAAGGACTCGGAGAAAGTCTCTGTTTTAAAAAGCAAAATGTAAAAACACATTTAACCCAAACACCAATCTATAGAATCAGAATAAACCATCCAAGAGGAGGAAACTATTTTAAACATGACATATTTGCGTTCACGGGAACTTTAAAAAGGGTTGAATCTTTTGTAGCATCTCATTAGTAATGCTAACTTGATGCGAGCTGGACACTGTTTAGAGGGAAGCTAAAGCTACAAGATTTAGTGGTAGTGTCTAATGCCCAGACAGATCATTGGACCCCATTTTTCCTTTTTCATACCTCTTACAGGCATTTTGCAGCGGTGTCACCTCAATATACGGGGTCACCTCTTAGATATCAATTCTTAGCTAATAAGTCTGTGTGGAAAAGTTGTGTGGGAAAAAGTGATAGCTTTGAGGAGTAAGGGCATAAAATACGCAGGCTTTCTTCTCCCTAAAGAACTGCATTTTGAGATGTTCTCTATAGCGTCTAGATGTTGTAGGGTAAAAGGCGACTTTCTGTAATGTAATAGGCTGCAGTTGGCTAGCGAGCTAAGCACCTGGAGACAGAGTTGTCGTCGTCGTTGGACTTTCTCTTAACAGCACAGACGTTCTTCCGCCCACACTCTGGCTCAGCTCGCCTCTCCTACAGGCTTGTTTTTGTCACCCGATCGCCATTGCAAGCCTTCTACCCCGCACACACACACGCTCAGTATCCTGTGCACACACACAGGCGAGGTAGATACTGCAAATGTAACGCACACACTTCCATACCCACACACATGTAGATGGACGTGCACATGGTCTCGGACATGCTAGGTGCACATATATGCACACACTCAGGCTAGGTCACTGTATGCATACACACATAGACACTCAGGGTATCAGACACTCATTTGAGTCCATTCAAGCTAAAAGATTCGTTCACTGATTCTTTGAGTTGCACTTTCAGTTTTGCCCAAATTGAATTTCATTCGTGAATGAAATGATTCACTGACTCAAATACTGAATCTTGTGTGCGAACAAAACGATTCACTGACTCAAACACCATCCCAATGAACAAAAGGATTCACTGACTCAAATACTGAGTCTTGTTTGTGAACAAAATGTTTTACTGACTCAAACACTGAATCTAGTTCATAAATGAAAGGACTCACTGGCCTAAATACTGACCCACTGAACGAAGAGATTTACTGACTCAAACACTGATCCACTGAACAAAAACATTCACTGACTCAAAGACTGAATATTGTTTGTGAACGAAATGATTCACTTACTCAAACATTGAATCTCGTTCATAAATGAAGGGATTTACCGACTCAAACATTGACCCACTGAACAAAAGAGGAGGGAATCTCATTTATGAATGACAAGATGACTGTCTCAAACACTGAACCTCATTTCGTTTGTAAACAAAAAAAGATTCACTGATTCAAACATTGTGCCGCTGAACAAAAGAGGGGAGAATCTTGTTTGTGAATTAAAATTCCAAAGACTGGCAGACTTACTGACTCACGGGGGGTGGAACAATGTTAGGCGTACTAGCAATTGCAAATATGACTTACATAATTCACAGACGTTTAAAAAACACAGACAGATAAACTTTCCAGACAAGTAGAAGGCTGTCAGCAGCAACTGAATAAAAGGAATGACTCAGCAGTGACTGCTATTGTCATGTTCAGCTTTATGACTCGTTCAAAATGACTGAATGACAAATGACAAAACATATGTAAGTGCACAAGTGCCGAGCACTGAAGGGACTCGAGCACTAGGTTTCCACTGTATATAGACACACACACACACACACACACACAACACACACACACACACACACACACACACACACAGCTCAGAGAAACTCATTATTATCTCTAAAGTGACAGTCCGTCTATGTGACTGTGTCATTCCCTTCATTTTTTCCTTTATTGATTAAATTTTTTTGACTTGCTTGTTGATTTGCTTTCCTAAACATCTTCCTGAATCAGAACTGCTATAAAAAAGATTTAAGCGATCCAACACAGGCGTGCCGTATCCATATCCGTGCTGCGCTCATCAACAACAGTCTGCGACGAGGTGAAAAGGTCAGGGCCAGTCGTGCGCGTCACAGAGGCACAGTTATTTTTTTTTTAATAGCCTCCCGCTCCTTTAAAATGGCTCCACCATCTCCACGTGCACCGCCTCCACACTTCCTCCCGAATGTGTGTGATGCTGTCGCCGCGGCGATGCCGAGATGTGTCATCAGCCTCCAACAGCATGCAGAAGGACCAGGCAGCGAAAAACAGATGATAGAGATGGAGAAGAACGCTGTGCTTCTTTGCTTTGAAGGATATTAACAGCAGTTGTTAGAGCTGATAGGCTTTGACTCTTGAGAATTTCTTTTTTGACATTTAATGTGGACTTCGGAAGGAGAGGATATGGAGTGCAAAAGCTCGGAGTCTGTGGCACACCTCCTCTGCTCTCTGGCTATGCCACACTATCAGTGGGTATGTGATTGAGTGGTGCCTGGAAGCTCATAAAACCACAAGCTCGTGCCACTGCTTTATGTGTTTTCTTTTTTGTTTATTAGCATGCTTGTATTTAAAAATGTTGGGAAATGATTTAAATTTGGTGATCACATGCACACCAAATGTAATGCAAATCATTGTATATATTTTTTATTATATGTGTACATGTACCATGTGGCAGGAATTTGCCTGAATGGGATGTTGTACAGCCGACGGTGGTCATCGACGACTTACTGGCCAGTACCGGCTCGAACCTGACCTCGGGAACACCGTCTTTTCTAAATGTCCCCTAGCCTGAGCTACTTGTTCTATGTGTCTATACAAGCAGTTATATGAGGTTGTAACCTGCGAATATCTCAATGGACGCCTCTCGCTGTCTTCCACAGCTGTCCGGCGGCTGCGAGCTGACGGTGGTCATCCACGACTTCATGGCCAGCAACGGCTCGGAGCTGAGCGTGAGACGCGGGCAGACTGTGGAGGTCCTGGAGAGGTCGCAGGACAAACCCGATTGGTGCCTGGTGCGCACCACCGACCGCTCACCCGCCCAGGAAGGCTTGGTGCCCGGCGCCATGCTGTGCATCGCCCACTCCCGCAGCAGCATGGAGATGGAGGGCATCTTCAACCACAAAGGTAAGATGGAGGAAGTTTCGCCAAAAGCTTGTGTTTTGGTGCTCAGTTTGAGTGAGGTTAGGCATGGGTGTCTGGGACCGCTTGCGTTTCTGTCACACTTCTTTGGGTTTAGAGTTGCACGAGGCATCAAAGGTTCGATGCCTTTTCAATACTACAACGTGGTAATTGATTTGATTCTATAACTTTCGATTTTTCGATGTTCCTCCGCTCCGTCTTTACTCGTCGCTTGAGGGATATTTAGCTTCATAACGGTACAGTTTGGGGTCATACGCTTATATGGGGCTATTACTATAACTAGTATAACCAACTTTTTGGAGAACTTATGGCATTCCCGAGTCCAGATTGGTCCACGCAAAGCGACTCCAACACGTGATTTCAGAACATACTGTATGTTTGAATTATTTAGTAACCTAATTGTTTTATTTTCAATTATTTAGTAACCTAATTGTCTCTTTTAACCCTACAATGACTTCGTTAAGGTCCACTCCTCAGAAAGTTTTTCATCACTCCCCAGCCTGGGGGGCTTTCCACACAGGCAGGTCCTTACTGGCGTAGAAGGATTCCAGCTGTTTCTTTACAGGCAAGCAACAGTGACTCAGACAGTGAACCTGTGGTGGGTTTGTTAGCACATGTAATTTTGAGCCACTGTTTGGGGGATACAGAATGCTGCTGTATTTCTGTCATGTAGTACTTGCAGTTTGGGCTTGTTAGATAGTGGATACAATGGTATATAGACTTAGAGTCTTAAATGCTGTCCAGCCCAGAACACTCTGAAAAGGTTGCTGGCGTGTAGCAACCTGTGGCGTCTGTCGACCAGCTCCAGGGGATTTCCCACAATTCAGAAGGTCAGAAGTGGGAATGGCGAATGGCAGTATATATTTATATATAAATGCTGTCTTAGCAGGTTCATGCTTCCTAGGCATTCCTGACCACAGCTCCCATTACGATCAGAGCACTGTGCTGTCAAGTCGGTGAGTCAGTAAATCATGTGAAAGACTTTGCTTGGTCAGAGTTTTCCAACAAAGAGAAAATCAGGTGCTTTAATTGGCACGGTGACCAAGCGCAGGCATCTGGGGTCAGCCAGAAAGAGATGACTGGGCTGTAATTGTGATGAATCCAGCAGTGTGAGTAAGGTTTTCCTATTCATTGGGGAACACTAAAAAGAATCCACGTCTGACTAAGAGCTTGTTTCCAATTTATAGTGACTTTCTAGCTTAACATGTTAGTGAATTTTCCGTCTTTTTTCCTTCCATCTATTATCCGGGCCCCCCTGTGAAGCATTATGTGGCTGTTGAAAGTGCATTAAGTAGTGAATATTTTTTAATGTTATGTTTATTGTTAACATGTTAAGAGAGACTGACGTAACATAGAACCAGGGGCATAGTAGCTATTTGAAAAAGTAAGGGGGATGGAAAGCCACGATGCAGCCACCATAACTAAACAGCCCTGTCATCCTAGCCCCGCCCTCCACCCCCAATTTAATCATTCTGTGATCATTCTTCCTCAGTCAAGCTGCTTTCTTTTGAATCTTCTTCACACACAACCTAAAGATGTTTAATCACTCGAGTCCTGAAGTTGTGTATATGGGAGAACAATCCTTTCTGGGACATCTGTGAACATGCTCTGTCACTTAGGGAGGTTTTTTGAACGCTTAATAAACATGGGAAATATCGTTTTAGAATGAGTGAAACTGCAAAATCAAAAGACGAAATAAATCAGTTATAGATAACCCTTGCCAAACCCTGTATCACAGTTCTCAGTGTTCAGCATGTAATTAATAAAATTTAAAAAAAACAAAAAACTACTACAGCATTGTAATGGTAGACGGAAAACCAGTTGTAAAGAAAACAACATTCAGCCTTGAAGATCAAGACCTTTTAAAAAAGCCAAATGGAACAAGAAGTTGCCACACTTTGTAAAAAAAAAATTATTCAAGTCTGAGAAATAATAAAACTGTCACAAAAGCTACGAAATCCGCCTTTAAAGTGGGTAGCTGAGTGGATTCAGGTAATCCCGAAGAGGGCTATAATTGGGGAAGGACTATTGGAAAGATCCAGAAAATGGAAGTGCATGGTTCTGGAGACACCTGTCACAGCAAGGGTCAAGGTATGAATGATTTTAAACAGTAAACCACATAATTGGTGGATTGCAGAGTCTTGCAGGCTTAGGTGCGTCTTGAAGAATGTTGTGCAAGTCATGACACAGTGCTGGTTGGACACATTTCTCAATCATGACCGTTACAGCGGTTAAATGCAGAGAAGAACTTGTGGAAGCTCAAGTGTCTGTGGCCTTGAAGCCATCAGTGACTTGCTTGTTTAATTAACAACCACCATACAACCCCAAAGGTATACGAGGCATTTCAGAGTCTTATTTTATCTAAATTTGAATCACCCTGCCTACGGCTACAGAATCAGAGAACCTGACACAGGGTTGCCTCGGTTCAGGTTTTCATTCTGTCATCGAAAGACTATTTCTTTTGACTGCGGTCATGAGAAAGGTCACAGACGGTGCTCTCTTAGCACAGACAATGAGTATTTATAGAACGTGTAAAAAGAGACGTGCAGTGTTTAATGCAGTCCATAGGTCTGGCGTATGACATGGATTTTTCGATAGGTGGTGTGGTGCAGCATATGATTCAAGGCACCCAAGGCAAAATCCTTCCCTGAATGTTGATTGGTGCCTGGAAGGAGTGGCAAAGGAGCCTTGTGTGTGTTCATTCAGCAACAGGAAGAAGCCCTACTGGCCACAGCCCAGGCACTAGCACCAGCCAAACACACCCTTTAACAGGGGGACCTTTGTATTCCCACTATGCCATTACTATATTCCTGCACTAATCGGCCATCACTCGTCAGAGAGGCACTTGTGTAGGTGTGTGTAAGTGAAATGCATGATATTGGCCAAACCTGCCAGTCTTACTCCAGTCCAGTAGTCACCAACCTGCTACCCAGTTAACTCAGAACATTATTAGGACGTTCAGTAAGCATTCAACAGGTTCGAAGAACGTGAGGCTGTAACATTCCTGCAGTGTCCTAAAAACCTCTGCTGTAATAACGGTTTGCGAAACGGTTAGAGAAAAGCTAACATAATGGAAACGTTAATGCGTTAACGTTCCAACAACTAAAAATGTTGCAGCAATGTTCCTTCAAGCTTACTAAAGACATTGATTACTTGGGTAAGCTGTGTTAGAGCTGGGGTATTACAAATTTATAGTTATATGAGTTTTAAAGGTATTTCCAGAGAAATATGACAATTCTTAAGGCCAAAACACATCAATTTTGGGGCATGTTTCAGTAGATGCCGGGATTTGAATGTCATCTTACATGAGATATCTGAGATCAAATAAATTAGTGGAAAATTGATGATGATTAACTAGTCACACTGGGTCAAGCTTAGAGCTTTGGCCCAAATCCTAGATGGCAGAAAAACCCAAGCTAGAAAAGTCCTGATTCCCAAAGTCCCGATAACAAAAAATGGCTTTTTAGCATTAAGAAGAAGTATAAATTAGGAGGGAAAAAAAACATATTTAAAATTACATTACAATCTCTCTATACTTCTTAAATACATATCGTAAAAACTGACTTTCTAGCTCTTTCCCTCTTCCTCCTCTTCTTTGTCTTCTCCAACCAGCACCAGTTCTTTTTTCCCCTCTCTCTTTCTCTCCCTCCTCTTTTTTTCCCTCCCTGCCTCCCTCCCATTCTCTCACCACTCAGCACAACCCTTCTGCTTTGCACTCTCATTCTCTCTCTTTCCTCCATCGCTTATGTGTCAGGAGATTTTCAGTTCTCAGTTAAACCATTCGGTATACGGCATGCGCCCACATCATCTTCTAGCATGGCACACAGCCTGAGCTCGCTTTTATCCTTAAGTCCAATGTACCATATGAAATCATCGAGTGGACACACGGAGAGTTGCAAGGTCTGGCTCCTGGATTTGGGTACGTACCATGGACATGATGTCACGACTGCGTTATCCGTGTTATTAACTTACTATCGACTTTTTTTGAGATTTTCTTACCTTTGGTGTTATTTCATACAAAAACCATGTTTTTTTCAAAAACCAAGTCTTCTTTCATACAAAATTTTCTATATTCCAAAAAAGTATCTGCTTGATTCATAAATTGACCTTGCTAAAATGCAGTTATTTATACAACTCTTATTCATTTTTTATTTTTTTTTCCCACGGTGTTGTTGGAGTTGACGTCCCCTCCAGGGGGTCTGTGGTACATTCTTTACATGCATGCACACACTAAGTTCAGCAGGCATTCTCAGACAAGTTGATGATTTTGGTGGGTGTTTTTTTCAACCTAATGGTATTATTGGAATTCTATGCATTTAGCAGCTTGCTTTTTATATCCGCGGGGAACATAAAAAAACAAAGAAATAAATCAGCGTCACGGCTTCTTATTTATTTGCGGCTCACAGATCAAGTAAACTAGGTCATTGCTGTTGATGCATCCCGGATTGGTCTTCTGCTTTTGCATAAAATGCCTCACGCTCAAGACAGTTAATCACATTAAGCATGTGTTGGTGGGCGGGGACGCCTTATAAAGGTCCAGAGGAAAAATCAAGCATTCATCTTTATTTAATTGAGAGACTGCTCAGACTCGGACGGAACGAAGACTGTTTGGGGACTTCTTTCACACCCCGCAGGACAAGAATGTGTCATGGCTGTTGACTCTCACTCATAAAATCGAGGTTGAACAGACAAGACAAACCCCTTCGTCATGTTAACCAGTAGCTTCAAACCAGGGACATCAAAGGAGGTCAGTTCTCATCAAAGCGCTCCGAATGAACGCCTCCAGAAAAACGCACATGCCTTCATCCAATTAGCCGGTTATGTCAAACATAATATAACTATGCTCAGTCCTGCATGAGCAGTCAGATGAATCGACAAGACGTCCCAGGTTCAGCCACACACCAAAACACCTGACTGCCCTAATTAGAAGACAGCTTGTCAGGAAGATCAGAGGTTCAAAACTTGAGTAGACAGAAAGTCTAGATGATATAGATATATATTTAAGTTTTAAGTTTTTCACTAGCTGTCTATTCAACGCGGTCGCTTAATATATCATATATAATTTGTCATCGTACGAAAAAAGGATAAATTTGGTAAAACCCACTTATACTGCTTTCTGCAATATGATACTGAGAAAATTACAATGATAACTTTAAAGAATTTGCAAGCACACTTACCTAGTATTATAAAAAAGCGTTTAAAGGTTAGGTCGATAGAACGGGCAATTATTGATAATATTTTGCAAATATCGACAAAACTTTAGAGGATAAATTGTTTGTTGAACAAACCAACAAACCCTTTCTCAGTTAAATTCTAGAAAATAATGCGACGCCTGTATTTGACGGGAAACTACGCCACATTAAAAAGGCGGTTTCATGTAGTTTCGTTTAAACAGTCGTCTCGTTTCTGTGCCTTTGTCTTTGCATCTTGCTAACCAAGGAGGCTAAAAATCTAGGGTTGCCAAATTGTGTCTCACAAGTCCAAAACAAATCTTAATCCTGTTGGTCTGGATATAATTTGGATGTAATTTGGCCTCAGTTTGAGGTGGTTTGAAATCAAACTGCTAAGGTTTTTGGATTTGGAAACAGTCGATTCAATCTGGCAACCCTGATTTCAACATAACCACCTCCTCTGCAGCTGTGCGCATGCTTTACACCAATCCTAATAATATTGGTGTGACATGAAGAAATCCCGATCCCTCCAGGGCAACACGATGCTTTAATCTCAGATATGAATAAAATTCAAACATCCATAATAGTAAAATCTCATAACGACATGAATCCAGGGGGTTAGCAGGTTTTAAAGGGGGGGTGGATTTTTGTCAAATGGGGTGATAGTATCCCCTCGCATCCGAGAATAAATCCTAAAATAAAGCCCTGCTTATGTCTTAGCTATTTCTTTTTCTAATTCCTCAGAAGGAAAGTTTTACGCCGGGTAATGCCATTTCTGTTTCACTGGCGTGTTGGAGTTCACTAATGGAGGAAGCCCTCAATACCACAGACGTGAATAGAAGCTTTTGTTTCTCCTCCTTGCCGCTCTGCAGGTCACTGCATATGCAACACCTCTAGCTCCAAATGAATGACATCCTTTTTCTTGCATAGCTTGCACACACACACACACACACACAGACCGTAAAACCTTGAGCATGGCACGTCCAATTCAGATCTCTTTTAAAAACTAAACGTGACACGGTGAGGTTTCTGCTAAATGATATAAAACATTTATGAGACTTGAATAAATTCTTGGTTAACAGTAGGCAGAAGTTGATTTAAGCATCCATACAGGGTTTGTTGCGGATTTATATATGTTTGTGTTCCACAATATTCCAGACATTGCTCAATACTAGCCATGTGCCAGTCATTGATTATACGATATATCATGATATTTAACACATTATTGTTACCCTTCCTTATCGTTCTCCCTTTATGTAGTTGTGTATACAACTAAGTTTCGTATAATTAAAAAAAAAATCGTATTGTAATATTGTAATATAATATAATTATTATTTTGAGAGTATTATGCAAGACTTTTCCTCTTTTTTTTTTTTTTGATAAATTGAATTTATTCTGCACGATGATTGCTAAAATAATATTAAAAATATCAATATTAAATTCACGATTATTTATAACAATTATTCAATACATTTTTAGAACAAAATTGTTCTTTATCGCGCTTTATAATTGTATCATTTTAAATCAGCAAAACATTTTAAAACAAAAAAATCATGATTAGACAATTGACAATGATAAATGAAAAGTAAATATATAACAACAGAGTCAATAAAAAACTACATCTAACATTAGCCAATTAGCTAAACTCACCACTATCCCAGTCAATTATGTTTAATTAACTGATGAAGCCAAAATTGTGATTACAGTAAAATACGGTAAATTGTGTAGTCTTAGTTTATTCATTTATTTATCAAAAAAAAATTCTAGAAAAGTTTAATGGATTATTACATTCAAAATGGTATCACATATAAACAATATGTCTAAAGTATGTGTTTAAGCATGTCAACACTTTTTTAAATACAATATTGTGATATTATAATCCATGATAAAAGGTTAAGCAGCTATCATGCTCTAAAGATTTCATGTTACAGTCAGCATGATGCTGATCCGTAAAGGGTCCATAACGAAAGAAGAGTGTCTCATGTATGTTGATTGTTTGTAGCTCTTTCAGAATGCTTATAGCTGAGTATAACTGCATGAAACCCATCTGGTGCACTCTGTGCACGTGTTCAGAAGTGCTTTATAACACTGTGTAATGTTGGCTTGTGGTGTTTTGGACTGAACGCGAGCCGAGTGCATGTGACACTCTCTTCACTCGAACCTGTGTTGTGCTATTTTCACAGAGAGCAACAGCTGAAAACGTATCGTCACATTGGCGTCTCTGTTTACTGGCCTTAACTGTCAAGCGAGCAATGCAGCGATAAATCAGGAGCTGTTTTCACAGTGTGTACATGGTGTGTGCTAATAATAATAATAATAATAATAATAATAATTTATAGGGTGCCTTTCCAAAGCTCCCATCATCCACAGGGCACGAGGGTTCACTGAAACACTTTAATGAGGATGTAAATGATGTAAATCATACGCTCTGGCCTTCACAGTCTCCAGATTCTCAACCTAATTGAACACCTGTGGGAGATTTTTGGAGCAACGTGTTAGACAGCGGCTCCACCACCATCATCATCATCAAAACACCAACTGAGGGAATATCTTTAGGAAGAACGGTTCTCCATCAGTTCCTCCAGTACAGTTCCAGAGACCTGTAGAATCTACACCAAGGAGCATTGAAGCTGTTCTGGCATGTTCTCGTGGTGGCCCCAAAAACATCTCACTAACACATTTTATGTTGCTTTTTCATTTCATTTGTAACTAGTCTATACAGTACTGTGCAAAAGTCTGAAAAATATATATATATGTTATATGTGTGTATATATATGTTATATGGTCATGTTACTGATGACTCTTCTTGTCTCTATACTGTATCTGTGCAGAGAAACCATGCACATTTCAAACCAAAAAGAGACATTTTTACTGACAAACCTCCCAAAATATTCAACCTCTCAATTAGCAAATCCCAAAATAAAGACTTATTCAACACCTCCTAACGATCACGATCCCACGTGTCCCTCTGGAACAGTGAGCCCAGATCAGATCACAGAGATCGATACCAAGCAGAACCTCTTACACAAGCTTTACATAAGGCTCGGCTCGGCTCGACCCGAAGGCCACAGCGCGGAATTTATAAAAAGACTTCTCCCTTTTGAGGAGAGGTGGAAATAGAAAACACTGCAGTTGCCTAAAAATAGCGGCGCTGTGTTTTGTTCAGAGACTTTGGCGGCAGGCTGCATCATGAGATGCAATATCGCTCTCATTTAGATTCTGTTAGAGGAAAATAAAGCCAATTAAATGCGGCTACATTTAGCATGCAATTGGGACTTGCTTATAAATGTCCATCCGTGTGAAAAGCCTTAGGTCCCACTTTTATTAGCAAGTCACATATGAGTTATGAATGTTTAATGAAGCATTATATGTGCTATAACAGAGGTGTGCTAATCATTTTAATACGTTTCCATTGCAGTTTACGATATGATCATGATATTGTAATATTTTTCCCTTTTCTCACTAGGAAGCATGAAAGCCATGTTACATGTCCTATATTAGAGCTTATAACACTCGTTTCTGATTGGCTTAATTGGGTGTCGCTTATTGTCTTATATCAAGAACTTCTAATGTAAACTATGTTCTAAAATTTAATCGCAGTACTAAATCAATGCTTCTGATACTACATGTCAGGAAACCATGTCAGGGTGTAACCATGACAATGATCATGAATAGCAATTTAGGCTACACAAAATCGCTACTGTGTTATTTACTTCTAATAAACCGTTCATTTTAATTAATCAGAAAGGAATTATTTACGGGCTACAGTGCATGGAAATGTAACGCCCTCAGAGACGTTGCCATAACAACAATTGTATAACAGTAGCCTGTTAATATGCAGGGGTGGGGATTAGAAAGTCAGCTACATTAAATACCAGTGAGTTTTCTGTTTTCATATCATGAAATGAGGAAGCAAAACATTTACAATACGTCAGTTTTTTAAATGTTGGTTAGTAGCTGAGATAACGTCCCGATATCAGAACATCGGGACACTTGGACATGCTGGACGTTATATCATATATCATGCCTATGCCATCGTAGAGCATACTGTATATATGTACACTTTATTGTTAAAAGACTTTGAGAATTTCATTGCTCACAATTTGTCCAATAAGGTAAATAATGCATTAAAAGCCGTGTTATATAGTACAGCATTGTGACGTATTATCACCCCCATAATCCCTCCCTTCTTTCCAGACACCCTCTCCGTGTCCAGTAACGATGGAGGACTGTCAGGCAGCGCCACTCTGCAGCCTGGGCACCTGCATGGCTCGCCGGGGGCCAAGCGGCCGGGCAACACGCTGCGTAAGTGGCTGACGAGCCCGGTGCGGCGCCTCAGCAGCGGCAAGGCCGACGGACACAGCAAGAAACTGGCGCACAAGCACAAGAAGAGCCGCAAGAGCGGCGAATCGCAGAGGGACTCGGACGAGAGCGCGGCGACGCCGCAGGACGAGACCATCGAGGAGGTTAGTAATGAAGACGAAGAAATTACTCCGTGAAGCTGGCACCCTGTCGAAACAGAAATGGAATACAAAGAGGTCCTTCAAGCAAAATTTATTTGCATTTGTAGCTCTTTAAAGCACAACATTCATCCTAAGTAGTTAATCCAAAGTTCAGAGAGTGTAGATGTGTGTGTCAAATTAAGATATTAAGTAATGGAGCACTTTTTAGATAAAAACAGAATGAAGGCTGTTCTGGGATTTTACCTGCAGAGACAGAAGCAAAGTGAGAGCCA
>JAOUQW010000042.1:1989040-1999931 GCA_028565825.1 Olivaichthys viedmensis | reverse complement strand
ACAGAAGCAAGTGAGAACCAAAGTTCTGCAGAAGAACCGTGACAAGTTCTCCAAGATTCTTGGAACAAGCTACCAGCCGATTTCCTTATAAAACTGCACGACAGTGTGTATAAGAGAACTGATGCAGTTTTAAAGCCAAAGGCTGAAACACCAACACACTGATTTGGTTTAATTTCTTACTATTTACTGCTCTTTATAGGATTTTTTTTTATTCAGAAAGTTTTAATTTCATTATTTTTAACAGAATTTGCAGAATTTCTTTACATGTCTTAAAGACGTTTGCACAGTACTATATATTTGTGCCAATGTGGCACCGCTGCTGTTCTGGTTTTTGGCCCGTTACACCGTTAGTCACTTCACACCAGGTAATCACAAGTCTGAAACTGTTTTTAATTAGGCCCAATGTGACTGGAATAAATTAAGAGGTTCTGTAGCAGGAAAACATCTAAATAAGGAACAGTTAACTAGATACTTCTTTTTCTGATGGAGTTGAAGTAGCTCTTGATTCCTTTTGCCTTCTTACTTGAACATTTTAGAAGAAATTATCCTTTGAAGTTGGCTTTTATTGTTGTAGTTCATGATTCAGATAGCCGTACCAAACCGAAAAACCACATTTTCTGGACACTTAATATTTCTCAATGTTTTTTTAATACTTAGCAACATAATCCGTCTAGCAAAAGTGCACACAGGTATGCAAATAATATTCTAAACTAATATTCCAAAGATCCTTTGAAATATCAAATGTTAAAAATGAAAATATCAGTTGTAATGATATGTAATTTGCTAGGGGTTTCGGCAAAATTGTGTCCACCAGCTTGTGGGTCAAAGGTTTCCCAGAGAAATCTGGTATTAGATTGGATTTTACCTCTTAAATCCTAATTTGATTTTCTACCGAAATCTATAGAACAACATGTACTCTTAAAACGTGCTCTTGTATTCTTTTATTCCATGTTTCGATAACTTTTAAGCCCAACTAAACCACATGGTATTTCTAGTGGGCAAAATTTATAAAGGAGCTTTGATTGACCCATTTCATTTGATTTGTCAATGTTATATCCTTATATACATGTTTAGAATGGATTTTTATTATCTTTTGTGGCCCAAGTTATTTGGTTTATGTCAAATATTACATAGGAATGCTACATGGGCAGTGGTAGCTTGGGGGTTAAAGTTCTGCACTAGTGATAAGAAGGTTATTAGTTCATATCCCAGGACTGCCAGAGAGCCAATGCTGGTCCCTTGAGCAAGACCCTTAACCCTTAAATGCTCAGCTGTGACTGTTTTATGTTCTGACTGTATAAACTGTATAAAAGCACAGCCAAATGTAATCAAGCATTTAAATAAATGTAAAAAGGGTCTGTTTTGTTGCCACAGGCTAAACTTTGGAACAGACTTTAAAGTAAAATTGAACGTTTCCTATAGTGCATATTTATTTTCATTTATTTTCAGCCAGCATGCTCAGCATTTCTCATTCTCCTCCCCCTATATCTCTACAGAGGATGAGAAGCGAGGGCCTGAGCAGCGGCACGCTCTCCAAATCGTCCTCCTCAGGCATGCAGAGCTGCGGAGAAGAAGAGGGTGAAGAGGGCGCCGATGCCGTGCCCCTGCCGCCGCCCATGGCCATCCAACAGCACAGCCTCCTCCATCAGGACTCGCAGGATGAAAAAGTAAAGCTCCACCCCTCCACCTCCAGCATGCATTAGGGTTGGGGAAATACATCAGTATGACGTATACCATGATAAAGAAATCTGAAATAGAGCTTGGGATTAACAGTAGACCTGCCTCAGCTTAGCGAAGCGCTCGCGATGGGCTATACTGTTTCAGGAGATCAGCAAGATACGCCGGAGCTAAACCATTTTTAGAGCTTTAAACGTCATAAGTAGTACTTATTGACCCAAATGTTCAGTACTGGATCTGTATGTATTGCATCCCTAGTAAATTGTTTCACGTTTTTAACTTATTTTTTATCTCTTTGTGAATGGGTTAGTGGAGATAACAACAGGTTGTTACACGTTATTATTTATCGGTAGCTTTTCCTCAACCCTCATGAGGCTAAAACAGGCAGTTCTTTGGCTCGTTTTGATCTAACACCAATGTTTTGTTTTTTTTTCTCTTGTTTTTGTGAATGTGGTTTTACCCTCCAGCATTACATCGATTTTTGTTCGGCATCCGTTTTGTCCCGGTTCCCATATCTCTCCATGTAGCCTCCTTTCCCATCAAAGCCTGTCCTCTCCATTTTTAATGCTCCTTCATATATCTTTCCTTTTCCGATTTTTTTCCCTTCTCACTTGTTGGCCGTTTGAATACTCCATCAGCCCTTGATCTGAGTTTGGATTGGTTAGACCTGGTCACGTGAGGCGAAGGGCTATCACCTTGTGTTCATATTAAAACAGGCAGAAAATCAAACCCTAATGTGTAGTGTGCAGAATTGTCCTCTTCCCCTTCCCTTTAATGGTGTATTCTAGAGTATGTACCACCACATGCAGCAGGAAGCCATGTGTGCTACAAGTACTCTTAGTTACATAAACCCAGAAGCCTTTTCCAAACCAAGCCCCGCCCAAAGCCTGTAACCGGCCCCTTATTGGCTACCAAGTCCAGAGACCAGCCACGGCTCGTACCTTATTCGGACAGGTGGAATGTTGGGGTCCTTGAACTGCAACGGTGAGCTGCACAAAAGTACGAGCTGTGTAACCTCTAAAGGTTTTTAAATAAAAAACAAAAGGGCATAGTTGCCTAATTATGCCTCAGTACCCCCATTTTAATGGTGGGCGAGTCGTAAAACATGCAGTATCCCAATACGTTTTTTACAAACCCGTGGTTTGCTATTAAAGCGCTGAAAGCTTGTCTGAGGTAATAATTGATAGCAACGTTTGCTAAACAGTGATTGGCAGGACAAGAAAGTAAGGCAGGGCTTGGGATTGGTCGATTGCAAAAAGAATTACAGAGTACATTCTCCCTCTGCCTTTAGGCTTCTCGTCTCTCCGGGCGCCCCAGCAGTTCAGACACCCCCAGTGCTGCTGAGCTGGTCAGCGCCATCGAAGAACTCGTCAAGAGCAAGATGGTTCGTATGAGGAAGCGCATTTCATTGCGCTTCTGTTACACCAATAAGCTCCACATTTTTGTCCACTCTACTCTTATATCTCCTTTCTTTAAATCTCATAGAGTCTGGAGGATCGGCCCAGTTCCCTCCCGGTTGAGCAGGTGGACAGCAGCGGTCCCTTCTGTAACCCCTCAGATAACTCCATGCTTTCTTCTTCTTCACCTGTCGAGGAGATGAACGAGCGCAGGACGGGCTTCCTCAAGAAACGCCAGTAAGTGCCTACGTCGCTCACACACACCCCAGACTTAACGACTCATAGCTCGACTCATAGCTAGCTAGCTAGAGAACGATTGGTTTGCGATTGGTTGATCAAATTGAACTTGTTGACGCAGGGACTGTCTCTTGGCCAAGTCAGCTTTCTTCCCAAAGAATGATTTTGCAGAAGTTTTGGATGACGGTGTCATTTTTTAAAACCTTGTCTACATTCCTTTGCAGCTATGTGCTGTTGGAGCTGGTGGAGACAGAGCGAGACTATGTTAGAGACCTGGGTGCAGTGGTGGAGGTAAGAAAGAGGTCAGACCAGGGCATAGTGGTGTCTGGAATAAGATTTGGACATCATATGATGCCCATAGCACTGGAACACTATAGGAAGCTGTGTAGTAGAGTCAGCTGTTCTGTTGAATACGATAACTCACCGCCTTTTCACCTTTTACACGTTTGTAACTTGAGAATGTGACTGTCGCAGTGCTGCTCTCACACAGCCAGGGTTATCGTTCACATGGCCGAAATGTTTGAAAAAGGAAGTGAACTGGTGGCAGTGGGTGGTGCCACCTCCTCAGATTGTGCTATCACATGTGTGACGTCCGTGTCATTGTCTCCCTGGTAACGTCGTCCTTGAATGTTCCGTGTTCACAGGGCTACATGAGCCGGATGAAGGAGGAGGGGGTCCCGGATGACATGAAGGGCAAAGACAAGATTGTGTTCGGAAACATTCATCAGATCTACGACTGGCACAAAGAGTAGGTGGTCCAAAGTGCTGGCACACAATAGGGGGTTTTCCGTTCACCTGTGCATTTTCATTTGGCTGGCACTCTTTTGATCATGTGATCTTGTTGCTTCTCTTTAGAATATTCACATAGAAATATTTTAATTAATGTGTATAACAGTTCACAATTTATTATCTTTAAAATCTGCTGAACATTTATGAAACATTTAGATGGAAACATTGTCTTTGTACAATTCAGCCTAAAATGTAGGTAAACTTTCCAAAAATGTAAACACTAAAGCTATCAGGTTAACAGAGTTTGGTCCAAAGTGTAGACCCAACAGGTATTAACATAATCCGTCCAAATTGTAGACCGTTCAGTTAAAATGTAGACCTCAAAGGTATTTAACATGATACGGCCCAAAATCAACATCTGATATGGGTCCACATTTTGGGCCAAACCATACAGACAAATCAGATCTTTGCCTAAACATGATGGGTCTACATGGTTTAGCCCAAAATGTAGATCCATATCAGGTATTGATTAACATCGTTAAAAGGTAGACCCACAAAGTAATAACGTAAATTGGCCCAAAATGTAGACCCTAATCAGATATTGATACCTTGTAAGCTATGGAAATCAATACCTGATATGGGTCTATATCAGTTCTTAAGACATTTTGGTCCAAAATGTATGTATCTACATAGGGTAAGACCTGATTGGTCTACGTAGTTTGGCCCAAAATGTAGGCTCTTATCAGGCATTAATTTTGGGCCAAATTATGTTAATACCTTTTTGGTCTATATTTTAATCACGTTAATCAGTACCTGATATGGGTCTACATTTTGGTCCAAACTATGTAGATCCATCAGATCTTAACAGAGTTTGGCCCAAAATGTTAAACCCTAACGGGTCCCCATTTTGGGCCAAATATTTTGTGGGTCTACATATTAACGTTGGTAATCAATACCTGATACAGGTCTATATTTTGGTCCAAACTATGTAGACCCATCAGATCTTAAAAGTTTGGCCCAAAATGTTTAAACCTGACAAGTCTAAATGACGCATATCAGGTATTCATTAAAATAGTTTGGTCCTAAATGTAGACCCTTCAGGTTTTAAGGTTGGGCCAAAATATAGAAATACTGTCTGTAAGCACACCTTGGCATTCTTTTTCACAGCTTCTTCTTGAGCGAAGTGGAGAAGTGCTTGGAGGATCCTGATAGGCTAGCATCCCTGTTCATCAAACAAGTACGTAATGGTTCCCAATTGGCTTGGTGGGACATAATGTTACTGTGTCGTAAATTTTGGGCAGAAATTTGATATTTGGGGCGTTAATAACAGCTGTTGATGTTGTATTTTATACTACAGGAACGCCGGTTACACATGTACATCGTCTACTGCCAGAACAAGCCTAAATCTGAGCACATAGTTTCTGAGTACATAGACACATATTTCGAGGTAAGAACCAACATGTAAAGGCTAAACCAAGAAATTGTAATATTGCAAAGAGTGAATGAAATGCAGTGATCATTCACAGTCACTATGGACTTGCTATAGATGTCACTATACCAATAAAATAGATCTAATGTTTGGTTGATTGTTTTGTTTAATGGCGCCTGCTTTCATATTCAAAGTTCCCTTCTTTTTCTCAGGATCTAAAGCAGCGTTTGGGCCACAGGCTGCAGATCACCGACCTGCTGATCAAGCCCGTGCAGAGGATCATGAAGTACCAGCTCCTGCTAAAGGTGAGGACGGTCGTTCTGACTCATACACTCATATTTCAGCGCCTGGGATGACGTCATGATGTACATGATGTCCAGTACTTTTACCACACCGTCATTCTCCAGGCCTGTTTTTTATTCCTGCTTAAATGACTGCAAAAATAACAATCAGATATCATTAGTTATAGACATGCTTACTACGCTAAAGTGTTATAAAGATAATAGAAACAAAGTAGATAACGGCTAGTAAGGGGACCTATAAGGACTATTACGTATTTGTGCACAAAAGTCATTAAATAATGGTTGGACACCATTTTTCTGTTCCTTTCCTGCTCCAGGATTTCCTGAAGTTCTCCAAAAAGGCTGGCGTTGTTTCGGCAGAATTAGAGGTAATTCTCTTTGTTTCTTGCTGATTCATTTTTCGTATTCATATTCGTATTTCATTCCCTCGACACCTGCATTTTGGCGTGTGTTACAGAAAGCGGTGGAGGTCATGTGCGTTGTGCCCAAACGCTGCAACGACATGATGAACGTGGGACGTCTCCAGGGTTTCGATGTAAGCCTCTCTTGGTTTTTTCCTTGTAAAGGAGGGGAGATTACAGTAGAACGTCTCAGTAACTCCCACAGTTAAGATACACTTATGAGTAGAAAGTCCCATTGTTTAGGTTTTAAGATATAATGGTGGGGTGGCAGTGAAGGTGGAGTTGCAATTACAGTAGAAAGTCTTATTTTTAGGACCCAGAGTGGTGTTTTTATCCTCAATTGTGGCAATGGTTAGGGTACAGTGATAGTGACGGAAAGGCTGCGAGTTCAAATTCAATCCAAGGACTGCCAGAGAGCCTGCGTCAGGAAAAGCTCTTAGTACAAAGTCTCAGTAATTGAAGGCTTCGACTCCCAACACTCTCTGATCTTAGGACACATGTTCCAGGGCCACTGTCTAGCTCTGGACCTCGTGAATCATTCAAGGCTTTCCCCTCTAACACCACAAAGCAACAAATGCAGTAGAAAATCTCGAGGATAAATGTGTGTTCCAGGATATACGTTGTGTGTAAAAGGTCATTTGGGTCTCATTCTGTGTTTTCTCTGTGTGTGTGTTCAGGGTAAGATCGTAGCTCAGGGCCGCCTCCTCCTCCAGGACACGTTCTTGGTGTCGGATCAGGACTCCAGCCTGCTCTCCCGGACCAAGGAGAGGCGAATCTTCCTCTTCGAGCAGATCGTCATCTTCAGTGAGCCGCTGGACAAGAAGAAGGGCTTCTCCACGCCGGGCTATCTGTTCAAGAACAGCGTTAAGGTGTGGACGCCTATGTTTTCATTGTTTTTTGGGAGGGGGGTGTTGACGTCTGCGAGCTCTCAAGGCCATGCCGTGATTACAATAATAAAGATTGTATGAGTCCAGATCTGCTGGGAAGACGTTCATGCAAAAATCAAGCGCATGGATCGGGCTCCTCTACTTTTACAGTTCGGTGATGCTCGGGTTTCGTCCCAAGCTGCAAACTAACATACTGAACAGTGTGCCAAAATAGTACGCTACATACGTTATGTACAAGGTGCTGTAACATGTAACAGTTTGGGGCGGAGTTGCAGCCTATTGGCTATTAGTCTACTTAAATATAAAGCAAACATTGTAGCTCGTGAAAAAAGTTCTTAAATTTTTTCTCTCTTCGAGAACCCGGGCATAATGGTTTTCAGAAACGTCGTAGAGCCACTGGTTCTCATGCCACAATTCCACTAGCTTGTTTTATTTTCTCTTGTTACAATGCAACACAATAAGCAAACCTATTTGAACAAGCATGAACACAAAGCCACTTCCTGATTGGTCGACGTGATTTAAAAAGCTGTATCAGCTCAGCTGACCTCTCACAGCGGCAACATTTTTGGGAGCCCGTACGCCAGTAAGATCGGATTGTGATATATCTCATACTCTAAGCAGCGACATCATGAAAAAAGTTACATCACGAGGATCACGATTTTTTTGTTTATGATGACTGGTGAAACCATTCGGGAGCTTGCAAGTCGGGCCAGTATCACACATTGTAGAATACCGGTGTAATATACAGTACACTATTAATCAATCATTTGGAATCAATGTTCTTAATGTTATACAATCCATTTAGTCGCAGATACTTATATAAAATGATTCTAAAATGATGCATTATGTCTCTCTCTCTCTCTCTCTCTCTCTCTCTTTCTCTCTCTCTCTCTCTCGGGTGCAGGTCAGTTGGTTGGGGCTGGAGGAGAGTCCAGACAGCGACCCCTGTAGGTTCACTCTGACCTCGCGGTCGTCCACAGGGGTCACCGAGCACTTCGTCCTCCACTCATCCAGCCCAGCGGTGTGTTACACTTGGGTGCAGCAGATCGGCAGCATCCTGGAGAACCAGAGGAACTTTCTCAATGGTACTGCACCTCAGTGTGTTTCTATAGACAGATACAATATGTTTGGCATAAGCAATAATGTAATATACAGTAGAGTCAAAAAAGTGAAACCATTTGTCCGTCCCGCAGCACTAACGTCTCCCATCGAGTACCAGCGGAACCACGTCGGCGCGAGCACCTCCAACCCGGGAAGCAGCAGCAGCATCGCCGTCGGCTCCCGACCTCGAGGATCAAGAATCCCCCAACCCATGCAGCCCCACCCCCCCTCAGCCTCAGGTACGTTTCCCGAGGCGTTCGGGACGCGGCCGCTTGAGGTCCCCTCGAACGAGCAGCGCGAGAACGAGCACCGTTCAGTTTCTCGAGCTGCTGTGTCTCCAATGTCCCTTGCTTTGGCAAGGCCTCGATCGGGGCTCCCTTCACCCCTAATCTCCCCTTCAAACCCTCCGAGTTCAGGCCCGAAAGCCGCCTCCTCCTCCATTCGTGCCTCGGGTCCGGAGCAGAACCAGAAGCGCAAAGAGCCGGACCGCGTCAGCACGTGCTCCTCGGCCAGCGAACACTCCCTGCACAGCAACGGGGTAAGGACCCAACTCCGTCCGCACCCAGGCTTTAGTCTCGGCCTAGTCCTGCTCTTCCGGCTCTCTAACTAACCTTCCTATGGGATGTGTCCCAAAACCGGGGAAGATCCTCGCCAGCTCAAGCGTCCGGCGCTTGCCTAAACTCCACTACTAACTTGGAATAACTGGAAATAACATCACCTCTTCAATGTTCTTCAAAGATCTATACACGGATCTGCTGCTGTGCTGCTCTGTCATTCATTCTTCTACCCAGATCTTAATTAGTTGTTCGAGAAAACAATCTAACCCATACTAACATTCTTCGTTTGGCTGCTTCTAATCAATCTGCTGCCATGTTTCGAAAAAGATGCCATACAGAAGGATGGACTCCGGGAGATGCCGTTAAAGAGAAGCGTCCTGATTCTGGACTCGACTGACCACCTTGCTTTCATTGCACTAAACACTTTCTCCCTTCTTCTACACATATACCAGCCTGTGTAGTGAAGTTTGTCATTTTGTGTTACATGCACTGTTTCTGTTCAAGTTCAAACTAATGTTAGATTATATCAATGTGAAATGTTTTTTAAAATGTTCTCCGATATAATTATAGTCCTGGAACAATAATAATTCATGCGCTAATGCACATTTTAATCCGAAACTTGTGTGTGTGTGTTGCGCTGTCAGAGTGAAAGCAGCAGCAGCAGCAGCAGTAGTGGCGTGTCCACCATGCTGGTGACGCAGGACTACGTGGCCCTGAAGGAGGACGAGATCAGCGTGCATCAGGGCGAGGTTGTGCAGATCTTGGCTTCCAACCAGCAGAGCATGTTCCTGGTGTTCAGGGCTCCCACAGAGCAGGGCCCGGCCGCGGAGGGCTGGATCCCCGCCCACGTGCTGGGCCACACCTCCACCCGCGCCCCCGACTGCACCAACACCACCCTCAAGTACGCAAGACTGCAACACAGTTAACCAAATCAATGTGATATCAATACTATAGTTAAGTGTCATTTTAGGGGAATGTATACGGTTATAATTTTATTTGGACTTTTTACTCCTTACATTTTTATTTCGATCTTCCAAATATTCGTTACAAAACTCACAACACAAGGATTTTTTTTCTTTCTTTCTTTCTTTTGCCCGGCTACCAATTTGATCAGTTGTGTTTCTGTGCATTTTTACTAACCCAAACATTAACCTTTGCGACTTTTAATACAAATTGAGAATAGTCCGAAATGTGCGAGTCTAATGTTAAAAAAAACAAAAAAACAAACATGTCCTGGCTTTTAATTTCAGATATAATCATGTACCTTTTAAGCGTGGACGCTTTTGAACTTTTGACTCGCTAAATTCCACTTTTTTTACGATTTTGACACAATATCCATACTTTCACTTAAGTATCTTAAGTCTTAATTGTTTATTAAAATAATAAACAAATCATTTTAAAGGGGCATAGATCCCCCTGCTGCCTGTGAGGAGAATTGCAGTGAAAACACTGGCGTCTTTAGAATTCTATGATTTTTATAGGTGTAGAAACACTTTTAAACATCACAAACTGCACCTTTAACAAAGCATAATTCATGATTCTTGATAATTCCCCGATTTAGACTTTCATAATACTGAATAATTTGGAAAATTATTTACAGAGATAATTATTCTATTCTATTATGAATTATTCTCTGAAAAAAAAAACAGTTTTTTATACTATTTATCTCCTGCTTTTTTTATTTAAATTCAGGAAGTCATCATCGTGGCACACGGCGCTGCGCATCCGCCGCAAATCAGAGAAGAGAGAGAAGGAGGGAAGGAAAGAGTTCAGGCAGGAGAATAAGGTTTCTGTAAAGGTATTCCTCTAACGCACTGCTGTTTCCATATAGCTTCATCTTCTGTATTTTATGGTACCTCTGAAAAAACAGTGTTGGAACACAGCGATAGTGGACAATAGACATGTTTATGGACGGACCCGCTCACATTTCTCCCTCTCTTTCTTTCAGCTTCTAAATCCAAACTACATCTATGATGGTAGGTCTGATAGAAATACTGTGCAAGTGTTATTATTATCATTATTATTATTATTGCTGTTGTTTGTTTATTATTATTACTACTACTGTTATTATTATTATTATTACTACTACTATTATTATTATTACTACTATTATTGTTATCATTATTATTATTATTGCTGTTGTTTGTTTATTGTTATTACTACTACTGTTATTA
>JAOUQW010000042.1:1960220-1971509 GCA_028565825.1 Olivaichthys viedmensis | reverse complement strand
TTTTTATTCATATATATATATATATATATAAAATATATATATATATATATATATATATATAATCACATTAGCATATTAATATGTAGAATTTCATATAATTTCATAATCACGACGTTTGCCTGTACCTCTTCTCATTATTTAATGTTTAAAATGCTGCCCAAAAAGAACAGGTAACAGATAAACATGGAGTAATTCTTTTTAAGCACATCGTCAGCCATGATAAAAGATGAGGAAATAATCAGGATGTGACATTTTTAATATGGGCACAGGCCTAGAAGGTATATCGTACTCTGCAGGCTGCATGAGCAAAAACGTTGAAAGTTTTTTGATGCATTTGTCACACATCTGAAATTGTTTCACGCGATCGGCGGCCGATGAACACACGTGGCGGCCATAAAGAGGAGTGCTCTCTAAATCTTTAGAATGCTCTTCTCTTCCTCCTTACGGCGAGTAATTGGTCCCAGGACGGCGCTGTGCGTTTGTACCTCGTGTTTTCCGTCTCCCTGGAGAAGGCGCTGTGTTTGTTCCAGCAGATGTGGAACTTTAAGACCGCTAAAGCTCGGCATTCTGGGTGAAGCCCAGTGGGCGTGAGGGACACCGTCTTATGGTTAGGCATGGGTATTTAAAAAAAACAAAAAAACAACCCCAACAGAATTGCTATTTTCAAGACTGTATTTTTGAAAGATATCTGACGGAGAAAAGCAACGCCCTGCACATCTTTAATGTTTTATCGTACAACTGTGTCATTGGTCATGTTCGGGCGCAAGTGCGTGAGCTCAGCATTGGGTTCATCAGCTGCAGTAAATGGAAAACAGAAAACAGGCCAAGGTCAAATCAACGAGAAACACACAAAAAAAAAACTACGAACTTGGCTTGGAATTGACGGCAAAACACGAAAACAGAAACCCAAACGCATGCCGCTTGTCACTATGGGAACCGTGACACGAGGGGTGACGCACAATAGCCTTTGTTGTTAATCCTGGAAGCTCGACATTACACCCCAATGTATAGGTGCGTATGGACCTATTTTACTTGAAGCCATGAGGTTGCACTATTTTTTACTTTTTCTCTTTTTAAATCTGCTCTTAGTCCTTTACAGTGGACAGAAGCGTTCAATCAGGGGGCAGTCGTCAGCTATTTGCTATTAAAAACAGTGCCGCCTTTTTATTGGTCGAGCCACCCTGTGTGACTAAAGAGTAACATAAAACTGGGAGGCCTAGCAACGAATGCCAGAGTGGAGCTGAATGTCCGAATGTCCTCCTCAGATCCGTTTGTGGTCTGGCCCATTCGCATTCTGAGTGAAGTCTCGGTTATAAATGTGCAGCTGCTCGGGGTGTAGAGGGCTTACTGTCCCACCGTCTCGCTCTCTTTCCCTCTCAGTGTGTAAATATAGGTTGCCAAGAGAGCACCATGTGTGCTAAGAAGGCATGTGGCCCTAGTGTGGTTGAAGAGGCTCAGAGTGAAGGAACTCTCCAACACACTGCAGCACAATGCGAATGGAAACGCGCAAACTGCCTCCGAACAAGTGGTAGCCCATTAACGGTGATTTGTGGGTTTAAGGACAGATTAGAATTGGCAGCATTTTATACCGCGTAGGTCCTAACTGTGAGCATGAGCCAAAACTTCTGGCACTTTTGGAAATGGCGAATTTCCTGTCGACCAAAGACCCCATTTACAATTGGTTGTTTCATGTGTCTTGAGTGTCAGGATTGTATCCGGATTATCCACATAAAAATTAAAGCGTAAACGCAGCCAAGACGCATTTGAGACAGATTTTAAATCCGTTCATCGCTCGAGCCACTTCACGAGGATCTGAGACGCATTTTAGCCTCAAGTGTAAATGCATCCGTCTCTCCAAGACACATATGACGACCAAAAACCCCTCCCAACAGGTGACGCACGGCTCCATCAGCGCCATTAAAAACGTTAGCGAGATCCAAAACGGCACGAAAAAAATCACGATTTTGATGCAATTAAACCAGGAACAGCACAGGAATTTGGTGCTCATCTGCAATGAGCTAATTTGCATATTAGCGTCTGACACAGCAATGGGATTTCAGTCTGGCTAACCGGAGGCGCGTTGGACTACAAGTGTAAATGCATGTGGTTAAAATCTATCCGATCCGATCCAATCCAAGACGGCCGGGTGATGAAATGACCAGGTGGACAAACATGCAGGCCATCGCTGTCACTTGCTTAAGAGTTCAATTTAGCAGTTTATGCTAATAATTGAACGCGTTTTTTCAATCCTGATTTCTCTGGCTTGCAAGAACTTAATAACCGTTACAACTTCCACACTCTCTGAATCATTCTCATGCATATCTGCCATTTATGTCCAATTCACATCTTCAGACTTCTTCCATTCGATGTCTCTTAGTAACCGCCCTTGTTTTCTGTTTTGTTTTGAGGGTTTTTCCACACCCGTCTCGCAAAGCAGAAGTTCCTTATATTATGTCTAGTTCCTTATGTCTAGAGGAAATAATGAATCATACAGTGGTTTTAACAGTCTGTGCCTCATAAAATCCCTTTGACTCGAGACTTCAGTGGCTCTCCACTCAGATCCAGAGCGTTCGTTCTAGGGTAAAACACAAAGGCCTGTAAGAAAAAGCAGGATTAATGGGCTCCAATAAAGCCGCCATTGTTTGTTACTTGGCCGAGTGTGTACTGGTCAGCTCTTATGCTCCAGTTGCCTAAAGAGGTCTTTTGAAAGCAGGTGGGCAATTTTCTCATTAATTAACGAGTCAGCGCACTTCTAGTGCCAGGAGGAAGACACATGTGTCACGAGGAGTGTCCAGACTTCTTGCAGATGGACTGAACAGGCCCAGAAGACAATGCTATAACCATCGTGTTAGCTCTTGTGTTGTAGGGCAAGTTACATTACATTAGAGCGCAAAATTTATCCATGGGAATTCCTTTCGGCTCCAAAAGTAAGTTCACAATCCACAATATTGTACTTTACGTACAGTTTCCCACCCTTAATAAGCTAACGAGAAAACTAAAACGTACCTAACTTTGGGCTCACCTCATGGATCGACGATTATGAAATGTAATTTTTGATATTGTCCCCTTGAAACGGCGCCAGTTTCTGTTTCATGTCGCACACCTATAAAGAAGTTGCAATCCGATCCAGCTAAGTCGCTCAGTCAGGCTTACAAAAGAAACGTGCCATTTGCATGTCATGCTCTTACCTCCCACTTTGCAAATATGACATTTGAGATGACAATAAACCTCTGGACAAAGTGGAATGAATGGAAAAAGATTAGTGTCAACGAAGAGCTCCAGTTTCAATTAAGTTTGTGTCTTTCTTTTAGTTTTCCAGACTTGGGTTGTTCGTTTGTTACACAGTATTGCGCAAACGTCATAGGCACCTTCATTTTTTTTTTTTTATATAAAATGTCATTATTATTTATTTCTTTAAAAGTTTCCAACATCTTTTTTTTTTATTGCATCTTATATTTTTTGGTGTTCCCATTCATGTTTTTGAATAAAAAATTGTGAATAACAAACAAAAAATATATATATATATGTAGCTCTCACAGTGATTTACGAAAAAGGTGCAGGCAACATAATCTGGGACGCAGATTACAGAGAGGCAGAAAGTTGAGAGGTCTGTGAACTTTCATTTGCAGGAAAACAGGCAGCTTTGTTTTTTTGTGCAGGCCGAACGGCAGCTCGAAATCCTCCTGCTACTTCTTTCAAGTCAGGCTTTTCAGTTTTTTTTTTTTCCTGGAACGAGCTATTTGGACACGCCTTCATTCCAGTTCTTGTCTTTTGTACAAGTGTATCTCTGTGAGTTTTGAAATAAGACCCCTCATCCACAAGAGATGTTGTAGTGTTCAAAGTGGACTTGCATAACAGGTCCAAAGCTCAGGTGTTTTTCATACATGGGTGGCATCTAAATAAAGTCGACATTAAAAAGTAGTTGCTAAATGCGTCCGAGTGTTTTGTGGTGTTGTGTAAAAGTTTTTAGTTTTGCTGCTTACTTTTCACGGAAGTTAAATGGGTCATTTATATACAGTATATACGCACTTTATATATGAAGAAAAGGCACTAATGCTACTAATAAAGCACAGAACCTCTTGTGCTTGTCTAAGTTTATTGTGTTTCTATTGCACGCAGTGTCTGGCGAGTCTTTGCCAGGTGACCGCCTTCTCATTCTCAACATCAAATGGGCTGTTTTGCATCCTATAAAAGGAGAGCTTTTATATCCATGTTAGCCTCGCTTTTCCAAACAAATTCACAGGTTAAAAATAACCTGTGATGCAAATGTTCGACCTCTACTTTCCCTTGTTTGCATGTTACTTAGCATAACAGAAATAGCACATTGGAGAGTTGCTGCCACTTCTGTGTATTAGCACATTGAGCATTTTAGCTTTCTACTCGCACTACCTGGAAAGAATAAAGCATATTAGGCAAGTCTTGCCTGTATTTTGGTCAAACCCTGAGTGAGTCCTAGAGATCTGGAGCAGAGTTTGGTGATATTTCTGCTCCTCAGTTCATTACAAGATTCATTACAGTAGAAAAATCACCAATCAGAGAACACATGTAAAATCCAGCAGCATGTTTCACTGTTGTTTTGATCCACTGTGGTATCAATCTCTCTTCTGTACGTCTCCTTACATTCTGTATCTGTGATGAAGTTGCTGTTCTCTCTCTCAGTGAACAAAGCTTTGTGCTGCTCTGTCTGATCGTGCTTTGGATACGACTGATCCAGTTTCAGCAAAGCGTTTTAGAGTCAAATATAGCGGCAATTAAAAAAATCCCAGATTTTTCATTGTGGTCTCAGACTTTTGGACCCCACTGTAGAGGACCAACTTTCTATGCAAAATGGTTGTAGTGGGTAACTGGAGCATGGATTTGGATACGGCCTGGTCGACTGATACCTTCCGAGAGAGAGAGAGCGAGAGAGAGAGAGAGAGAGAGAGAGAGATCAGTACAGAGGATGGACTGATTCGGGTCATGGAATGAGCAGGCACTTATAAGCGCTAATCTTTTAATCAGGTTAACCGTCTCGCGCCGAGTCGACATGGCTAAGCACATACAACCAGTATCTGATGCATTAGCATGATACATCTGCCATAGTACCACGATTGATTAGCAGTTTGGAGTGTCTTAAACTTGCTAAAAAAAAAATTTTAATTGCCTAATCAATTTCAAATGGCAGGAAATTCCATTACTTTGAAACGTCCCATTCTTTTATATTC
Source organism: Olivaichthys viedmensis (assembly GCA_028565825.1). Lineage (NCBI taxonomy): Eukaryota > Metazoa > Chordata > Actinopteri > Siluriformes > Diplomystidae > Olivaichthys > Olivaichthys viedmensis. Next base: position 1,966,305 of record JAOUQW010000042.1, on the reverse strand, counting down.
AGCTTATTGACTTTTAGTCGACAAACGTTCTTTTTGACAATCCCCATGCCATTTTGGGGATCTAAATTGTATGCCTATTCAACTGTGTTACATAAAATATACCATCGGAAGGTTTTTTTTATAAGCCAGATGAAAGCAAACTTCTCCCCAAGTGTCCTAAAAGCGAAACCTTTTAAAGGCCGAGCCGATGCATTAGTAACCCAGTCGCTTCGTGTTTTGGGAGTGCCAGCTGGGAAACCGAGAGTTTCCTGCTTTCCCACAAGTCTTGGCTCAGGCCTAAAGGGTTCTTTGTTGGAGGTGGCGTGCTACTCGACCAGGCTCCGAGGTTGGGACAAGAGCACTTTCAGAATGTCTTATCCTGTCAACACCGGAGGTGTGGCAATCTGAATATATCACAGCACTGACACTACTGCTACCTCACAAAACAAATTTTTTAGATATGGAATTGATCTGTAACTATCATATCATTGTCCCTTGAGTTTCTTCAACCCAAATCTCCACGTTAACCCTTTTGATTCGGCTTGGTAGTCTTAAACGGATCGTAAACGGTTCTCAATGCTAGAGGGCATTTCTAATTGCGTAACGAGTGAATGACACAACAAGGTTGGGGTGTAGGAGAATGAAAACTTTATTAATAATTAGCAGGCTGAGTTCAAGGTCTACACGCCATGGCACATTCACATGCATTTCATCTCGCTGCGAGTCCAGCAGGGACGTCTTCTGTCCACCTGTATAATTTTTTTGCCTAATTTTCTTGGCCAGGACTCTTAAATGCCATCAAATGCTGACGGACTTTCGGAAAGCAGAGACTTGTCAAATGTGACGTGAGTTTGACGATTCTGATTTGACGCTAATATTTGCTTGGCTCGATCGATCTGTTTAAAACCAAAAATATATTTGCCAGTGTTCGGTTTGCACAGGCAATGACCGAACGTTTGTGAAACTGTGCAAGAGTGTATTTGTCATTGACAAGGAGTTCAGAATAAAGAACGCTGTCGTTGCAAGATGGGAATGATTTACTCGAGAGTGAAAGTGGTGGTGGTGATTTTAGAGGTCTCTTGTATTCGGATTGAAATGAATCATGTTGATTAAGCGTCTTAAAACTGGATTTTTGGTCGTCTGTCTTAAGTAATCCTTAAATGGTAATTGGTCAACTGGACGTAGCTATTCAGGAATTCATACAGTGCCAGTTGGCAGTCAATGTCCGTTTGCAACTTAGACGATATGATATTGTGTAAGGCAGGACGATGGGACAAAATTGTTATAGCATATTGTTTTGAGGCATTTCAGGCAAATACGACATTAAAACCTTATGATTTAGAATCACGAAACTCAGAAATAGCTCCAAAAAATGAAGAAGCATTTCAAATATCTCAAGATTACAACGTATTTTGATTAAAGGAGTCCAAAATGGGGTCCAGCAACTTGTTAAATAACCTGAATGACAAGAACGTGTCTGTTAGAAACCTGAATACTTTATTATTTCTCTAAATGATGGTGGTATTGGACTGATGCTAAATGTGGTATATTCCACCCCCATCAAAGCCTGAAAATGGAAGTGAGTAGTCTTAATGGTGTGTTTGGTTTTGTCCAGTTTAGCTCACACAGCAGGATTCATACAGATGCTTGAAGAAGTAAATTCTTGATTTCTAAATTTTTCAAGGTTTGAAATGTGCGTAAATTTGAATAAATAACTGGATTTAATAACCGATTTAACAAATGGGCAACTGAAGTAACATTGGGTCGAAAATAAAAGTAATTTAGTAGTTTCATAAGTTTGCAGTTAGTTTTCTTTGTGCGCCCACCGGCGTTGCTGGTGGAGATTTTATAGGTGTTCTCGAACGAGTCGACTTGGATCTGCAGATAAGAAAAGCTCATAAAAAGACGTTTTTGATTAGAGAGGAACTGTGGTCTTGAGAAATAGATGGTTCTTGGCCACAGTTTAAAAGCTAAGAGTAACGTAACTACGTGTATAACTACTGTATATAAACGATATCTAGGCTTATTGCTGGCTAACCCACAACTGTTCCAGCCGGCTTCTGTATCTGCAAAGGCTTGCTAATGGGGTCGTTTTGTTTGAGGTACATGAATCCCTCATATCTTCATCTTTCTTAATTGTGCAGGAGCAAAATGAAGCCACGGGCTCCCCCTCCGCCCGCAGCCCCCCTGCCTGCCCCTCGCAAGATCTTCCGTAATGCCTTGCCCGACGGAGGAGCAGCGCCAGACACCAAGGAGAACGTAACCAGAAGCGTCGTGGACCTCCAAATCACGCTGCCTAATGGATACCAGACCCCGGTCACTGTGGATGGGAGGTAATTCTATTAATAACAATGCTTCCTTTTATTTATTTATTTATTTATATATAGCAGCTTTCTCACGCTTAAGGGTTGCTTTAAGGTTTAAAAAAAATTTAAAATAAAAAGGAGGTAAGCAAGGTAGGTAGGTCTTGAGAGAGGACAGAGTTCAGGGGCCACTTCACATTTCAAAGAGGGAAACAGAAAGGTACTCAGAAAGCAGGGCCAGCTATGCTCTCTCTTGGACTCTCGGCCATGGATGGCTGTGGAATTGTCGTGATTCGAACTAGCATCTCTCAACGATAGGATGAAACCATAGACCACTCAGGAGGCCAATCTTTCACCATGTCACATCAAGGCTTTACCAGCAGAAATTCACTCGTTTCCTATTAGTTTTGCTGTAGTTACTGAATAATAATAATAATAATAATAATAATACTGAAAACTGTTTGGTTGCAAACTGTGGTGGCATGTTTAGTAATTAGTAATGTAACTATAAACGGATAACATTTACGGCGTGCTATTTTTTAATAAATAAAAATGTGCACTCGTTGGCAAATTGCCAATGTGGTATAAGCAGAATAAAGCACTCCAGGACGTGCTGTTATAGGAAAAGAATCCTACATACTGAGTCGTATACATTCACACTGTAGATCTTTGCTTGTGTACGTACACTTGTTTTTATTTCATCAGTTTATCCCAAAACCTATGACAAAAACTGTACAGTTATAATTATTAAACAAGATTCCATCATTCTTTACTAATATAAGTGCAAATGGCTCGAAAGCAGTGGGGACGATATGACACAGAAGCGTACATGTTCTCAAACATCTAAAGACGGATTTGTCTCTGATTTTAAATAATGTGTTCTTGAAGAATAAGTTTCAACTGAGTGAAAGTTTGTATAGGTTTTTGATAAACGATGAAATAAAAACAGTTCGGTTGCTATTGCAGCGTGACCCTTGGCCTAATTCCTTCGCGGTCGTCTACAATTTAACCTATAAAAACAGTGTTCGACACCGGCTGATAAATGAGTTCACTTATGTACATAGTTCATAGATACATAGTTCACTTATGGTGTATTGCATTATACCGGGTTTGTTCCTCCAGATTGAAGTCTCTGATTTGGACAGAACAATATTGTTCTGTTGTCCTGTCTAGTTAGCGTGCATTGTCCTGTGTACTTATTGTCCTGTCTATTTACTGCCCCTGTGTATTTATTGTACTGTGTATTTATTGTATAGTGTATATTGCACTCGTCCTCACTGTCGTGTATTTGCACTTCATGTAGTCCTGTATAGCGTGCTGCTGTATCGTTGCATGTTGCACCGTGGTTCTGTAGAAATGACATTTCATTTCAATGTATACGAGGTATATGGAGGAATGACAATAAAAACCCACTTGAACTTGAACAAATAAAAAGCAAAGAGATCATTAGCATTTGCTGAAGCGAAAGGCATGTCGTTGGGGAGTGGTCATCGTCCAGCCTTTACATCATGATAAAAAGAGATCGTTAACAATAAGTTATGAAAAGAACGACTATTTATAGCAGGATGAGGAATTGTGACGGATTAACCGTACGTCAAGCAATAAGGAGAACGTTATGTTCCCTTTCATTGATAAACGTACGACAGAGCTACCTAATATGGACATCATGGCACACTGTAATTGTGTTATTACATATTGCAGTATGGCTCTGATAAGAAAGAACACATTTTGATCAGGACTGGATTACATTAGATTAGATTAGATTAGATTAACAATGACAGCTACATGGTATACAATGCACACAACATGGCGGGTTTAAAACGTTTAAAAGTCCAAGTGCGCCGCCAAGAGCCGTTTTTATTTTTATGATTTGTTTTAAAAAGTAATACAATTTGGTCCAATTTATCAAACTAGATTCTGTCATTCCTATACACTACAACAACTTGACTGGATGACACGCAGCATGTACGCCAACATGGCGTCTGTCTCATACAATTACTTCCTCCAGACTGTTCAAAATTATCACAGATTTATTACGCAATGAATTATTGCTCGGATATGACTGGACGCTAAAACAGCATGCTTTCTTCTTCCTCTTCTTCATAACAATACTATAATACTAACAATATTAATATTAATAGAATTATTGTTTAACTACTTGTCATATTTATTTACTATTAGCATTTATTATTATTATTATTATTATAATTATATTATTATTATTAGTAGTAGTAGTATAAAACTGCTTATGTTTAGAATTATATGGAATAATAATAATAATAATAATAATAAAAATGTATCAATATAAAACTGTTAATAAAGTATATACTCATAAACTATATATACTTATATTTTATAACAAATTGAATGCGTAACAAATGGAATTAAACTATAATGTTTAAAACATGCTGCAGTCAGGAAATATCTTTATTATGAATGATTAATATTTAATGTTAATGGAATATTTTGTGTAATATTAACAATATATTATTATTGTTATTATTGATGACTATTATTATTAACATTGTTATTTCAGTAACCTTAACATCTCCACTTGACGATAAAAGTAGTATGGCTCCACCTGACTTTAACCTGCACCGATCTGAACAGGAAGGGTTGTCATAGTTACCGTCACATACTGCTGGATTTGAATTTAAATTCAATTAAAAACGGGAAGCTGGAACGTTCCAGTTTCATACCTTTTGCATTTGCGCAGTGCCAACGCAGTGGTTAAGTTTGTGTGCTAGTCACCAGAAGGTTCGAAGTTCAAATCCTGGGCAGTGGGTGTTTATTTTATTTTATTTTATTTTATTTTATTAATTAATTAATTAATTAGTTAGTTAATTATGTGCAATGTACAAATTCAAAATGTGCATGAAAACCCCACCCCTCTCTCTGTCTCTCTCTCTGTCTCTCTCTCTGTCTTTCTCTCTGTCTCTCTCTGTCTAAGCCCCTTTGGTGTCGCATGGTGTAATTACACCTCTTTCTGTTGGCACTAAAGACTAAAGTAACCCTAGCTTTCTTCGCCCTCCCGTCTCTCTCACGCTCTCTCTCCAGGAAAGCTCTGATGGACGTGCTGGTGGACTTGTGCGCTCAGTATCACCTGAACCCGGCCGATCACACCCTGGAGCTGGCGTCGGCCGAGGGTCAGCCGGTGCCCTTCAAGCCCAACGTTGCGCTGGGTTCGCTGGACATCAGCCGTGCCCTCGTCAAGGAGAGAGTGCCAGAGGAGCGGGCACCCAGGAAACCAGCGCCCAAAGTGCCAGAGGTGAGCCGAATGTTAGACACATGTCCAGGAGAATCAGCGTTAGAATATTTCTCAAATAAAGCTCCACGTTCTGTGGTCAGATTACAATGAAACTGGTTTTAATAGTCACTTGCTGTTTGACGATGGGCTGCATTGATACGTGAGCTTCATACCGGCTACTGAATTACACTTTTACTAAGTAGCCGGACTGTCCTTAAAGCCACGGCATTGTTTGAACAAGCGTAGACTTGTGTTTTAATACTTACTCAAGGGTCCTAAACAGCTCCACTTGTTCACTCGCTCACTCATTTGGCACACTAAAACTTTATTATTATTTATTATTAGTTAATGTTTATTATTAGGGCTTTGTCACTTACTGTTATGGACTATTATTATCATCCTACTTATTATTATTTTTATTTTTATCATTATTATTATTATTACTTATTACTACTATGGTAAGCCCCGTTAATGTTCAGCAGCAGCTCTGACAGTAGTGCCGGCTGCAAGGCAAATCACAGGTTTATATTAATGCGCTCGTTCTAATACGTTATCG
>JAOUQW010000042.1:1921474-1938472 GCA_028565825.1 Olivaichthys viedmensis | reverse complement strand
GTGATTGGTGTGCATGATGTGGACTTGGTGATTGGTGTGCATGATGTGGGACTTGGTGATTGGTGCATGATGTGGGACTTGGTGATTGGTGCGCATGATGTGGGACTTGGTGATTGGTGTGCATGATGTGGGACTTGGTGATTAGTGTGCATGATGTGGGACTTGGTGATTGGTGCATGATGTGGACTTGGTGATTGGTGCATGATGTGGACTTGGTGATTTTGTTGGATGATGTACATCGGTCTTATCTACTTGTACCAGTCATGACTGGCATGAAACCCTATCCAAAGCTCTGGGGCTTCATTTATAAAACTTTGCGTGTATTCCAGAGTAAAAGTATACGTGCGCACAAAAACCAGGATATGACGTACACACAGAAATAATCACATTTATAAAACTGTGCGTACGCACACCTGCATGCCGTTTCCTCTTTATAAATCACACTCATCTTGAAAATGTACGCACATGAATGAGGCTCATATCCTGTCCTGTTACCGCCCACAATTGTCTATAAATGGTCAATGCAAAGTACCTCATGAATACGGTGTGTCCCATTCATTGTTGAATGAGAGATGGTGGTGACAATGGCGGAGCGGAAAGTGAAAAAGAAATTTTACAGAGTGCGAACAGTGTTGCAAATGGATTTCATGTAATCCCTTAGATTAGTTTCACGTCCTAATGTTTACCCAACTTCCAAACCTTTCCGCATGGGGAATTTGCATCAGCAATAATATTCTGTCAAAAAATCATAGTGTGAAAGTGGCTTAAACCAAGTCCATATAAAAAATGCAATATATTGAATAGACCACAATATGTTTTAACTACATTCAGCAATATATTGACAACATATTTGCATTGAAAAATATGAAATGTTTTAATGACAATCACATCACACATGGGCTTTTTGCTGATAACAATTTTACTAAAAAAGAGTGCGCTAAATCAACTTACAGATCCAATTGAATAAGTGTGACCTGTTGGGGTGGGGTTTTTTGTGTGTGTGTGTGTCTTGGCAGTAAGAATAATTGGCCTGCCAGTTGGAGCGATACAAGGTTAGAATTAAAATACTTTCCAGGAACTGATCTGCTTAAGCTCCTAAATTTAATTTAGTCGTTCAGCAAAGCTTTTAGCCATTGCCCAGGCATAGTGTACAGGTCTCATCAGAAACTGAACAGAGCAAGTCCTGCGATTAGAGCTGTCTCACCCTGGAGAGAGAGAGAGAGAGAGAGAGAGAGAGAGAGAGAAAAGGGAGGGTGCTGTTCCTGACCCCTGCCACGTGAAGAAGGGCTCATGCAGAACTGCTCATAAATAAAGGGTAGAGTACAGTAATTTAAATCCCAGGAGTTGGGACCTTGAGCAAGCTCGTCAACCCTCAACCGCTCTATATGCTTGGAATATATGCGGGCCCATCAGACTTTGGATGCCGCAGCTGGACAGCACGGCCCACATTCCAGCATTTTTTTTCTCTCTCTCTCTTCTTCCTCTTTGCACTTTGGCCTACAAATCAGCTGCTCTCCTCCCGATACCCCACATGTTAAAAAATGTGCTCCCAGCATTCTTGAGAACATAAAGGATTTGGGGTAATGGGTGGAGTTAAACAACCAGAAACTAGTTTACTAATCCATACACCGTGCACCGTTTTTTTTAATAAGCTAAACGCATACGAAGGTTGCATCTTTGCATCTATTTTTGGCATTGTCAGGTTTCTGCGCTTTTATAACGCCATTGTTGCTTACTATAACAGAACTGATTGTAACAACTGACTGGCTTTCCCCCTCATTAAATACTTTATTTTTTTATTCAATGCTGAATACTCCCCGTTTTTCCAAATACGGCAACACTGTTTAATTGGCGCTCTGTTAGCAAAACCTTAGTGAAGCTAAATATCATTATACATATCGAGTATCGTGAAATTGTCTTGAGATGTCACAATAGGTTTTTATTTATTTATTTATTTTCCCATATCACCCACCGCAACCTTTAACCCTTAACCCTCAAACTGCTCAGCTCTAGTCTGAATCTGAATTTTTGGCTTATGGGCAGTCTACTACAAATAATGGACAAACTTGAACTTAATGGAGCTTCAGCGTCAAGTTTCAGTTTAAGGTTCCACTGATGCTTCATTTATTTAATTTTAATCATTTAGGCGAAAGCTTACTAATCTGATCATGTTTAATTAGCTAAAAGCATTTGGTGATTAAATCTAGTCAAGGGGAAATTCTATTCAAATGCCATCTCCAATATGGAAAAATATCAGGTTTTTGCTTCCTGAGCACAGAAGAAAAAGTAAATTGCCCACCTTGGTCTATATTTAGCTGCTCTGATCGAATCTTTATGGAAATTATATTGTTTATGCATCAAACATGAGGAGCGCTTTCCACACAAAACAGGATGTTTTTCCCAGCGGCACTGCACTGTTCCAGCAAAGGGATCCAACCGTATTTTTTTTAACTTAACCCTTCAAACTCCAGGCTTATTGTTTAGTTATTTATCTTAACGCATACTATTTAGTAACTACTCTAAATGACTCTGTAACTACAGTGAAGCTTATAGGAAATGTGTGTAGTTAAAAGAATGCAAGTCTGGATCTACGAAAGGTTCCTGGGGGTTTAAGGGGTTAACATCGTCAGTAAGGCTAAGTTTGAAGTCTGGTTTCATTGTTAGTTAACTTTAAATTTCTAGCTCAGTTTTTGTATAAAATTAACCACGCAACCATGTGTCATATGTGAAGGACTTTTCCAGACGCCACATCCGTAATGCTTGATTTTCCCCAATAATGTGGACTACAAAACCACAAATATTTTTAATCACTGTACCTTTTGTGTTCAATCGAGTCTCTTTTAACCTATTTTTCATATAACGGTTTCTCCAAAGGTCTTTTAAATTCGCAGTGTTGAAAAATCTCCCAAAAAACCATCTGTGACATCACATTGAAAATGCTGATAAACTACTATATATCTGTAATATGTCCATCAAATATCTCACTTAAACTGAAAATTTGTCTTACAAAACAAGATATGCAAACTGTCTCCCTGATGCTGAACTTGTGCAGCCAATAAGACACTTTGCAAGTCAATACAAGTTCAAACGTCACATGAATAGGTTAACGCTGGAATTGCTGCTAGAGACCGGCAGCTCATGAAATTAGACTGTAAAATTTTAATGCGCAAGATACAAAAATAAATATTTATAGACCCTAGTTAGTCTTTCTTAGTGCCGTTTAAAACCCTGTGGCTTTGTGGTGGAGGTAGTTTTTGGTGCCTTGTTGTAGCTCGTATGTCAGTGGTTGAATATGCTTATGCAAAAAAAAATAATAATAATTTGTAAGCCTTTCAATGCTGCAGTGTGTTTGGTACTTCAAGCACGTGCACCTCCCGCGTTGCTATTTCGATTCTGGACAGCCGCGTCTATGAATAACGCAAATATTTTTCAAGTGTGGCCCAATTTGGAAGAAAGAATTTATGACCTCGTGAATGCCGCAGAGCTGGGGTGGGACGGCGAGAGGCCTCAGCAGACACTTTTGCACTGGCGCTGCCCACAAAAACATCCCGTAGGGAATCTGTGTCATCATGCTGGCACAGAGCTCTGCCTCTGCCCTGCTATGCCCTTATTTTTGTACTCCTGCTCTCCCCTCCTTGGACTCTAAGCCCCTTGACTTAAATGTTGTAGCCTGCGGGAAGGTTTGCTTTACAGGTAGGCGCATGTAAAAGTACACCTGCATTCCTTGTAGTCATCTGTAGAATTTGCATCTCATTAAAATGCTGCAGCACATCAGCATATGTATTCCCCTTTAAATAAACCTAACCATGAAGACAATCTATATACTCTACCGAATGAAAATGCATGTTCTGGACCGCTGGTTCCCTTTAAATTCATAAAATGTTCTTTTAATTACACGATGATAGTTATTTTATGCTGTCAAAAATGAAGAACATGCCAGGCACCAGAGAGAGAGAAAGAAAAAAAAGTGTGATAACTTAAGAAATTCACAATTATTGATCTAAAAAAAAGAAAAAAGACTTAATTTTTATACTTTTATCCCAACTCCATCAGCTACACATAACATAAATTTCTACCGGATAAATGAAAAACACAACAAAATTGAACAGCCATTTTTAAATCCTTCTATATTGAATTATATATCGTTGGAAATCTTATTTCCTAAAAAACATGTTATGTAGTCCTCCCATTTCTTCAGCTTTCTGCATTAACTCATCTTCCTGCTTCAGTGGATCATCTCACCTGGATATCGTAGAACTGCTGCTGTAATCAGAAAGACCGTCTCATGCTCATCCCAGGACTTGTACTCACAGTGTGATCATACCAAACATATCCTTTTAACTCTTTTAGTGCTGTTGCCTTTTCTCTGTACAACTGCATAGTGTAAGGACCATAATCCCACTATCCGATGTCACCCAGAAGACGATGGGTTCCCTTTTGAGTCTCGTTCCTTATTTAGTGCATTGAAATAATGAGTAAAGGAAAAAATAAGCCTGTTAGTGTTTGATACCTAGCCTTAAGTTGTTTCATACGACTGCTCATGAATTTTGTATCAAAACACCAAACATTTTTTAAAACCTATACTTTTTGTTTCTCTTTCACATTACACGTATATGTGTTCTGCAAAGGTTTTTAAAAAGTGTTGCCTCCAAGAAACAGTCCATGTGATGTCCTTTCTGTAACGCTGATAAACTGTTAGACATCTATATATCTGTAATATGTACATGAATATCTTATTTTTAAATATTGGTCTGTGTTCTTCCTAAAAGCTCACATGACCAGATAAGCGAACTGTCTCTCTGATGCCGAGCTCGTTCAGGCAGTGAGATGCTTTGCAGCTCAATACGAGTTCAAATGTCACCTCCATAACGCTGGAATTGCTGTGCGAGAAATGAAAGTATATTTGTAGATTGTACTTAGTCTTATGACTGCCATTTAAAACATTGGCAATAAATCGTAATGACAGTAATTTCAAGACTTATTGCATTTCTAAACAATGCCTCAAACAAGAATAAAATAAAATAAAAAACCATCCTTTTCAACAACTCCGCTCCCAACACTATGCTTTACATTTTTTCCCCCCATTTTTGCACTTAATTACCGCCGATAAGAACTGAATTTCTGAATACAAAATTGCTCGTAGCTCCGGACAAAATTCGCTGCAAGGCTCAAATCACTCGCAGGTCGAGCCCCAGGTGATTAGCAAGGCCAATGCCCCCTGAGGGGAAATTTTCTTTCGGTCTGCTGTGATTTTATGGAATAGTGAAAGCTCCTCTGAGGCAGCAGAAACACTGCAGGGCATCTCCATGCACTGACTTTCTTCAAGCGCTCTGAACCTTTGGGTAATACAACACGCATCTCCCCTTCCTCCATTCTGTCCTGAAGAGCCTTGCATTACGCAACGGTTTTTCGAGGAAATCGCTGTCAAAACTATGTGCTCACCAAAGCCTCTTAAAGAAGAGACAGCAGTTTAACTACAATTCTACTTTCTAATTCTATCATTTTAAATAGTCTATTTGACCGCCATACAGCAAAACTGCAATCATTTTGCTAAACATAAGGGAGAATTTTTGAACAACGTTGCCTCGTATCTGGAGTAGGTATGTGCCGATAATCAGTTATACGATTTACCACAATATTGGTTTCTGGGTTTACACTTTATCTACGAAACAGAATTCCATCTTCATTCAGTGGTGTTTTCTGATTGAAAACCTGTTACAACATACTCCGTTGCTGTAATATTTAGGCTGTAAGTGTGTAGCCCTGTTGACAAGCTCTAGGTCATTTATTTGAATGTGTCTCATTAAGGTGTCTAACACTCACCACATTTTTTACTCTTATTTAAGGCATGAAAAGTTTTAAACAGGCTCAAATTCTTTAAAAAAAAAAAAAAGGAAATAAAAGCAGTCCAGTTAAAAGGCAATGCGATTTCAGAAAAACAGCTCTCGCAATATCAAAGCTGGAGAGGGCGATACAAAGATATGAAAGTGTTTAGGGAGACAATTACGAACAGTGATAACAATCATTCAGAAATGTAAAAAACATAAGACACGACCAGAGGGGAAGAAAAATAATTGAGGGGGGGGGAACTGCCAGAGATTCACAAAAATCCAAAACAAACGGCACAAGATTTGAAAAAGTCCTAGGCAGGTCTGCGTTTATATCGCATTCAGAAATATAATTTTGATTGTTTCACTATTAATATTTGAGTACACTTTATAACCATATGTTAATGAAGGAACATGTGTGAAACCTAACGTGCATTGTCTGGTTGGTGTCAATATTTCAAAGTGAGGGTGTGCAAACTTTTGCACTCAATTGTATGTGGTACCAGTGGTATACTGCCCACTAGAATTCCCTTTATAACTGCTCATATAGTGCAGGCCGTAAACTGGTCAAGCGCAGTGGTCACAGAATCGTCCTGATAATGTCACTGGCTAGAACGGCTTTTCTACCGACACAGCAATCTTCAGTAGACCTGAATCGACCCAACTGCAGGAAGTGAAGCGCGAGTTATGAGCTGCAGGAATAATTTTTTTAATTGCATGCGAGGTGCAAATCGGGCCAAAGGACAGAGCTGGTAGTGCTGCAGAATCCTGATGTGTTCTGGATATTTGGAGCGAAGAACGGAAAAATTGAAAAGAATTGGATGCGGTTCACAAAATCACTTGTGTTTTTTAACTAGTTATTTATATTCTTATTTAATGGATCTGTTTTCTCCATAATGGGTTCATTTCCGTGATTTTAGCCCCGCTCCTTCACACATGCCCCTCAGCCGAATGTTTTTTTTATTTTTTATTTGATTAGTTTAATTATGTGCAGTGTGAAACCGAATCAAACCAAATAGCAAACGAACCAAAAGTATCAATTTCGCTCTGATTCGGACTCGGCCAACAGACTAACAGGTGAGAAAAACGCTCTTAAAGGTTGGGCCCAATGCTGGAACGATTTCACTACGATTTTACTAATCCAGTGCAGCTGCAAAACCACACCATGATGGTATACGTGACTTCTGTACAAGCTGTGACGGGTTCTTATCGTGTCCATGTGCGTTTTCGTCACTACTATTTGTAGAGTAGATTAACTCCTGGTGACAGGGTCTGTAAGTCTGCCAATGTTGTTCTTTCTCCTCCTTTAAAGCCCAGCTTAAAGCGTTTTTCTTAACACTATCATCATCCTTCATCTTGCTTTCTCTTTGTTGTTTTTGTTGGGGGGGTTTCCCGTGTCTGTCTGTGATCCTGTAATGCCCCTGTCTTGGGCTGCTTGTTTGACTCTTTGTCACTATTGTCTGTAGAGCTTGTGAAGCATCTTTGAGCTTTATTATGATTTCGTAATGTGCTGGAGTACAGACCCAAAGCAAAACATGGGTTACTGACCAAGTACTCCCATTTTATAACTAGATTTGCATTTCTTGAAGGAGATACACAGTGCTTGCAAGGAGCTGAAAAAGATGGAGAGATTAAAAAGAAGGAAGGAAGGGACGAGAGGAAAAAAGACAGGCAAGCAAGAAAGAAAATCAAGCAAGAAAGAAGAGAAAAGAAAGAGAGAAAGAAAAGCAAGCAAGAAGGAGAAAAGCAAGCAAGCATGAAAGGGAGAGAAAAGCAAGAAGGAAAGAAAAGGTGGGCGAGAGAAAGAGGATGTGAAAAAAGCAGAAAGAGGAGCAAATGGTGAGAAATGCAGGAAGAAAGAAGGAACGAATGCGAAATAAGGACGGAAAAAATAAATTGGGAAAGAGATAAAAAAGAGAAAGAAGGAGGAGGAAGTAGTGAAGGAAAGAAGGGAGGCCTACAGTGTGCACCTGCGCAGCTTGTTTTAGTGTAAAGCAGAGCTGCTGATTGGTCGGCTGCAGTAGCCCATTGTGACATCACCAGTGGCAGTTGGAATTCAAGCTGACATATTTCAATGGGGAAAATCTCAAACTTTATACTAAAATATTTTAACAAATTTGATCAAACCCAAAAATGGATTAATCCTTAATTCTCGCCAAAAAGATCAAATGCTAGTTTGTACAAGTGCTAGCGTGACGAAGGTGGTGACACAAAGACAACTTCGAACCTAAGCGCATAAAATATACAGACGACGATCAGTGACGAAAAGGACAATTTCAAACCTAAGTGTATACATAATACAAAAAAACAAGAAGTAGTACAAAAATCAATCACTGCAGTGTAAGTGCAGAGAAAATGAAGGTGTTATCCTAGATACTGTCGGAAGAGGAACGTCTTTAAACTTTACAATCAGCACGGTTTAGTTTTCTTTCTACGAGAACTCTGTAAACAGTAGAGAAAACTCTAACATAACTTGTTGAGACGTCTAGCCTTGTTTCACTGGTGGGCTCCGTGATCTTACTGTCCTGTTGACTGTCCTGTTTACTGAACCTGTTAAGAAACCTGTTCTTTGCTGTATTGGTAGACACTTGTGACTTGTTTTCCCTGTTCTGGAGGTTTTCATGATCTTTTTGTTGTGACTAACTCTTTTCTTTTTGTCATTTTTTTTTTTCAGGCTCTTTCTTTTTGCACCTGCCACAAGTGGATGTACGATCTGGAGGTGAAAAATCTGCTAACATGGCTGTAGCTGAATGTCCGGATTATTTCCTACACCATCCAAATTATCAGGTAAAACATGATTCTTTCTTTTCTAAATATGCACACAAACTTAAGATTGTTATTTGTTACAGTAGCCTGTTAGAGTTGTTGCCCTAGGATTTTACAAAGTCTTATTATTGGAAAATCCTGCATAAGTATAAATTATTGTTACTACCTGTTACGGTTCGACATTTTTATGGATGATAACCGAGTCAAAACATGTCACGGGTTCACAATATTACGGTATTATTAAGCGACCATTTAAAAACACACAAGCATGTGGTCAAAACTGAAGGAAAAAATGCATTTCACATATTACACTTGGGGTCTGTCTGAAACCAGAAAGCAACTGGGGAATGACCTAAAAGTTGTAGGTTGGATTATTTCATAGCAACTTTGAACTGTGAACAGGCCAGGGCTATGCGCATAAATTATAACTGTAATATGCCATGCGCTTGTACGACCTTAAAAGAAAACAGCTAAAAACAGGAGCTGCAATTATTTAAATTTTTTGCTAAAAGGTTTGTAGGCCACTTGTGGTTTAAGGGACATACAGAACAATTTTTTTTTACCACTGATGATGTTAATCATGTTTAGTGTCTGATTCCTAACTGTGATGACTGTTTAAGTAAGGAATAAAACACTTCTGGACGTGCTGTTACAGGAAAATGATGAACGACGGGGTGGTGTGATGCGGCCCGTAACCACCCCAGAGTTGATTCCTTTCCTAGAACAGCATGCCCTGAAGTGCTTTATTCTGCTTATACCACAGCAATTTGCCAGCGATTACGTATTTCTATTTATTAAAGTAAGACACGTCGTACTTTTTATCCGTTTATAGTCACATTTTAATGTTGTGGGACGTCGGCGAAACGAGTTAGTTCCTGTTCTCACTCCTGTTATTACAGATATAAACAGTCTTCCCTCACCAGATTCTCTTGTTTTTCTCTCTCTTGAAGTTAATAAGATTTTAAAAAGCAGCTTGTGTTCCTGATGAACCACAAAGCACAAACTCGTCTGTCCTGAAGACTTTCCCACGGCGGAAAACTTAAACGAACAGCTTTACCTCTGACTGTTACAAAGCGCTGACGCCGGAGTCTCCTTCCATAAATGTTCAATACACCTCCTCCTTACAGAAAGCTTCACCATAGCAACCATTACACGCTTTTCTTTGTTAAATAACATCACTTTTAAAAACAAATCTGTTCATTGTTAGGTTTAAAGTCCCTGTGAATGAGTTGTTACTATAGAAACCAAACATATTAGAATGAGCGCATTAATATAAACCTGTGATTTGCCTTGCAGCCGGCACTATTGTCAGAGCTGCTGTTATAGAAAATTAATCACCACCTGACGACCAATCAGAATCAAGAATTCAACAGTGCTGTGGTATAAGTGAATTCATCCAACATTGCCCAGTCACTCTTTAACTGGACTAAGTAAATTTTCACTGGAATTGGTGTCTTGGGGAATTTGAAATAAGTTTTTAGTAAAACAACCACAAGGTTGCTGCAAAAAAAAAAACTAAAACATTAAAACGTTTTGTTCTGTTTCATTTACAAAGGGTAGCATTTAGTTTCTAAGCCAGACTCATTTATTGGTTGTTTTGGAGAATGTTAACGAAACCTCATGGTACCTCAAGAGTCACTAATTATGGTTTACGTATGAAATGCCTGTGGAACAAACCATCAAACTGTCGTCCTCTTCTTATGTAATTGCATCACAGTGAACACGACCAAAGAAAAGAACAAGCTCGGCGAATATCGACCTAAATCAGAGATTGACACAGACATTTTGTGGACATTTTGTACAAACAGTATTTAGGGGCTATGAAAGTTGTGGAGATTGAAAACCTGCTTCTTGTTTTGAATGTATCCGTCACGCCGTGTAGATTTAGGACCCGGGCTTGAATGAAGATTAGGAGAAAATGAATGGCCGTGGCATGGACGTGCATTCCTTTAGGCTGACCGCATCTGATTCACACGGCGCAACCTGACGTAAGAGCATCTAAACAAAGGCTTAACTAGCTTGTTTTGAAGGGCTCTTTTTGCCAGTGCGTCCACGTGCAGTGGTTCAAACCCAGTGGGAAACATCAATCAGTGGCATCACCCCGCGGCGAGCTGGCTACGGCGCAGGGCCCTTATTTAACCGCGGCTGGTCCACCATAGTCCCTTTGGGACGCTGTTACAGGCAAAAGGGCACGATCGCTCTAATACGAAGTGCCTGCTGCCTCACAATTATAGCCTTTGAAGAACTGGAGAATGAGGCATTTCATAGGCTCGGTGAAAGACGGCGCTGTGGTGGATATGTGGGAGTTTTTATGTTGAGCCAAATGAAGATACAAGTCGTCTATGGGGGATTATGTAACTCTGGGAGTGCTGGGATTCTGGGCTCAGGTCCAAGATTCGGCTTTGGCTTTTGACCTAGTACAGCTTGTATAGATATTAATGAAACTATTTAATCAAATCACAGTGAACCTTTACCGTCTTTTATTAAATTTTAGTTCGTTATGAACATTTGTCAATCATGTGACGACTTAAATTGTGGAACGTTCCCACCAAGCAACACAAATCTGCTTTTAGTTTTCAAATCGAGTCCCCTCGCTGGCTGTTTTATTATGAAACGGTGTTTTCATAGCCCTGTCCTTTGCGGGATTTGAGTCCATATTGGTCAGCAGAGTGACGCATTTGACAGCTCCTGAAGATCTGCTCTTGGAATGTGGGTTTGACATTAGCATGATGACCATGTTGGCTCCATCTGCACATGGACACATCAGGAGCCCCCCCCCCCCCTTCCCCGGACACATCAGCAGCCCGAGGGCCGTAAATTTTTCGCCTTGGGTTTTATGGCTGTCTTCAGAATGAATAGAGTGGACCTTTTGGCAGCGTGCGGTTCCTGTTCCTGGAAGTCAAGCTTCTAGTTGTTTAGTATTTCTTGGAACTGGGAGATTCAGGATCTGGTTCTTTTTTGTGTGTGTGTGTGTTGTCTTGAGGAAAGGTTTTGCTTCGGGCTGAATCGAAATAGAAGTACTATTCACTTCCAGGGAGGCTGACTAAACAAACTGCTGCACTCGTTTAAAACAGCCAAAATGGGTCTCCACTTTAGTGGAGTTTCTAACTCTTCTTTTTTAATTTATTTTCTAACGTTTCTTTTCACCAAGTACTGATTTAATAATAAAAAAAAAAATGTTATAGATCTTGACGTTAAGCGATTGCCGGGTCCCATTTTAAGCAACTGATGCAAATTTGGTTCTAAAAAGACCTAAAAATTGCTTTTATATTCTCTTTTTAACATCCTAAGAGCGCTTTCACTCCCTACCACACACCCTACTACACACACTCTTTAAGCACTACAGTCTTTCCTCCTGTGTAATGCACAGTAGTCTGACCTTTTAGGGTCTGGAGCTAAGCCGGGCCAAAATCTAACCGTTCTGTGCAGTAAGAGGACTGCTGAGTCAGAGCATAAGCCTGATTTTTGGTCCACCGCAGGGCTGACATTCAAAACACCATGTGGAATTTTTTAATATACCCGCACTGCGGATATATTGTACCCTGTATATTGTGCAGGCTTAATGTACCCAAAGCTAACAAGAAAAGCCTTTTGTGTTTATACAACCTATAAAAAGGAATGATTTACCAATTGGAATCAGACAGGCAACTACAGTCTATAGTTTTTAAAAAGCAGCTAAAGACTTTATTTTTTTTATAAACACTTTTTTATTTTTTTTATGATTTTCTGTTTTAATTACTTTTTAAAAAAATCATTTCCTGTCTTTATTTACTCTTATTCTTGTTTTTCTCATGTTTTATTATTTGCTCACATTATGATGATTATCCCTATTAGATTCTATATAAATATCTCTTTTATTGTTCTTTTAATTTCCCTGTGAGGCACTTTTGAGCTACATTTAATGTATGAAAGGTGCTCTACAAATACAAATAAAGATTATTATTATATTATTATAGAGAGCAGTGAGGCTACGGACTGATAAAATGGCAAAATTAGATTGTAATTAGATGTGGGGGTTTTTGTTTTTGTTTTGTTTTTTAGAATAAATGAGAAGAAAACTACAATAACAGCACCGTATTGTTTTATCACTCATTAAACATTTTTTATTCAACATTTGTAAATATAAATTGGGTATAAATTCTTTACCGATTCGGGTTTCTAACACCAAATTTTCAATGCTATTTTTTTTTTTTAAATGTGGCTTGTCAACAGGCTACTGTGGGTTTTTAAGGTAATTCATTTGCATTTGTGAATAGATTCGCCACTGTTTGTTAAATGGCGCTTGTTCGACAAGCTAGAGTTTTGTGGGTGACAAATAAGAACCTACACAGAACAGTGTCGCTTTGTTTATTCTTTCATAAAACCATCGTAGACTTCCCAGAATCGTAATTATCGAAACAACAACGGACCGATTCGGCATTAAGGTTAGCAAAGAGCCTGCTGTTAAAAGCAGTATATTATGTTTTACAGGCACATAGTGCAGTGTTGCAGGATTTTATTGTGAAACTACAAATCCATATGTAATTACGCCATCCGTTTTTTAGATCACGTTTGAAATTGGTATGTTTTGTTGTTACTTGGGTAGGTTATGTTGCTTTTTCAAGACTACTTGGAGGATAGAGCATGCATTAATCTTAACCATACATATCCTCATACTGGGTTTGCTTTCAATTTCAGCTTGTACATTTGTACAAGGATCTGAGATACAAATGATACAAAAGTCCTGGAAATTCACAATCAATTTTCTCAAAGGCTACTCAAATTCTTATGGTATGTGATTATAACGTAACATTGGCCTAAAATCGCATTAAGCAGTTTATCATCAAGGAAGAATAAAAATGCTATTTTTTTGTGCAGTGTACCACAGAACATCATTGGCATTGGGAAGGGTACAACATAATGATTGTATAATTGGGGATTACTTGGTGCAAACTGTGCACCATGATGCCTTTTCACTGTCGGCCTGTAAAACTGGAACGTTATGTGTGCTTAGGTTCTAAGTACTGCAGGTCAGTTAGTGTTCAGCCAGTTGTTGATACTGGCTCAGGTCAGAGGGGCCTGGATGCTCTGCTAGCAGGCATGCACTCAAATGAAACAACCCAAAGAAGCAGGAGGCCTTTTTTAATAATTCCAGAATTGGCATGTGTTGCTGGGAACTCGGTACTGAAGTACTGAAGGGTTGAGAAGCTTTTGGCGCTTGAGCTTGATGCAGTCAGACAGAACCAAAGGACCTGCTCCTGCTGTGAGCTTGGGTGGAACTCAGGATGGATCAGTCACACTTGGCTTGCTGGACCTTGACCTCGGTCTGCTCGGTACAACCCCCCTGACCACACACACATGCTCACGCACTCCTACAGTTCAGTCTTTCAGGATCTGTAGAGCGGCTTGTGGCCGTCTTGGTCCAGATGTCCGGACATTCTGGATTAGATTTGCGCCTGGAGACAATCCAAGTACCTACAGGGGCTCCATTTGATCTTATGGACGAGAGGCAGTACTCGCACCATTTTGGTCGTACCAGGAGATAATTACAAAGTGGTGAGGGTGTCGCCTTGTAGAAAGGTTTTCTGGGTGAAACCAACGCAAAACAGACACTTTTTCCCCTTGACCTTATTGAAGGTGATTCATTTCCTCGACATCCCTCCAGGTTAAATAAATTTTATAAGACTGAGACGCTTTTAAGACGAACAAGAGGAAATACCATGTGGTTATAAAACTCTTGCCTTTTGAAGAAATGTGTTAATGACAGAAATGTTGCTCCCTCAACTGTGTAAATATAGCTGGGACATTTAATGAAGTGTGTACATTATAGTGTCAGGTGAAGCCATGACGCCATGGCTAATCTGCTTTCTCAGTAAAAATGGGCCACTTCCAAGCACTCGACAGCTTTTGATGTTGTTCTTTCCAAATCATGTTGTCTTCCTTTTATTGGGCGGCTTTTAAAAACGTTGCATCCGCATGTGTGCGGCACTCATAAACTATGCACGCTGGCATCGGGGAGGAAAACAAGGCCCTACTCTAATTCTGTAAAGTTCTTCTGGTGAGCCCTCGTGGGCCACATTAGAGAGCGTTGCCAAGCTTTGCGTTTGGCCGCGGAACACAATCTCCAAACACAGGAGAGCCACAGGGCATTCTGTTCCCGACTCCTGCTGTGAAGGCCCCAGTCAGCGCCACTGCCCAAGATATCCCACCCTTTTCCACTTGCCTGCCACAACTTTGTACTACGGCCAAGAACGAGGAACTGGAATGCCCTCCTGTTCCTCTGTGGAGAGGACGGAATACTTTAATTGAGTGTTCTGTTCATGCTTGTATAAACAAACAGCGAGCATCTTCCAGTGTGAATGGGGTCCAGCTTCACCTCATTTTGTCTCCTGGTCCCTCTAAAAAACATGGCTGTGACCCTGCTGAGATGATGTTTGGGAAATTGAGGACATGATGCAGTCCCCTACTCGCATCTATATTAGAGTGATTGCATGACTGGAGACCAGTCTTAGAGGACAAAGGAGTGCCTAATGTGGGAGTTCCTTACATTTTGGGATGATGCATTTGCACTGCAAAGGGGACGGCACTGCGGCACAGCAGGTAGTGTTGCCTCCTCACAGCTCCAGGGTTCAGGGTTCGATCCTGAGCTTGGGTTACTGTCTGTACGGCGTTTCGCATGTTCTTCCCGTGGTTTCCTCCTGGTATTTCGGTTTTCTCCCACCTCCCAAAAATATGCCTGTAGGTGGATTGGCTACTTTTCAAATTGCCCCAAGGTGTAAATGAGTGTGTGTGATACCCTGCGATGGACTGGCATTCCATCCAGGGTGTATTCCTGACTTTTCGCCCAGTGTGGCCTCTCGCAACTAAAATCGAACCCTAACCCCAGACAGAATAGAAAGTAGAGTATTGCGATGGTCATCAAAATATAAAAGTGCGCATTGTAATGTAGTGTTTTATGGTGTCAAAATATCTAGTAGAAATGAAATTGAATTGTTTTCACAGTACACAATCACATCAACCAACTTTAAATTGTGTTGTATTGAATCTTTGGCTGTTTTACATGCATCTTTCACTCATCGGATTGTTGGTCACGTATCGACATGCACATCGTATCGTCCCAGAAGAAGACATACACATGTTGTGCTCTTGATTTGATGTTATAAAACGATTGCTTTTGTCTCAGCAGGACAATGTCGACCGAACTGCCAATCACAGACCGGCAAATCTAATTGGGTCGAGTTTCCAACAGGCGGCCAGTCGGAACTCACCTAACCACCAAGGTTGGTACTTATTTAGTCCACAGGACTATATACGTTAGGTTATTAGCTACACCTCTACTGTTAGAACCCAGAACCAGATGGACCATGCGCAATAAACATCTAACGCACGACTGTGTGTGTGTGTGTGTGTTTCCTTTTGGTGCCATCACAGAAATAAATGGGGCAGAAAGGGTTTACTATCTTAGTTGATGTCTCAATTTCACAGTAGACAATGGACACCAGAAGAGCTGAGATTTGGAGGGAGTCCTTCATGTCCCCCCCACATGACAGGATGATTTAAAGCTTTATGACAGTGTTTTGTTGCCCTTGGTCAACTTTTATCTTATGTTTGGACTTGATTGAATCTTCAAATGGGAATAGATATTGCATTTACCAAATGACAACATTTGAAGCAGAGGCTTTTTGACTGGAGGTCCAGGTAGTGGTACAAAAGGTGGGGATTAAACTGGCGCCGTTTTCCGAAAGAGCAGGTCACCTCAATCTAATCCGTTTTTTCTTGCCCTCTCTTTCCTTTTTTTTTTTTTTTTCTTCTTCTTTTTTCCCCTGCTCTGGGCCTCCATCCCCACTGCTAGTTGTCTGGTACGGGACTTGTACACACTATACAATGCTGCCTGTTTCGACTACGCTCCTACCCTCCGCATGTCTGCTTTTTGCAGCCCTCGTTATCAGGGTGCATCTCCCCCCGCTGGACGCCCCCGTCCCAGCCCCCGCGTCCCCCAGTCCCATAACTCCCTTCGTTCATTTTCTACTGCCATGCTACTGTGGAGGGCTGGTGTGGAAATTTTATAAACACTTTTATTTATTTAATTAATTTATTTATTTTTTATAAAACCTGTACGTTTGTCTTCAGGGTTGTTCTTTGCCTTGACAGTGTAAGCAGTTATTCTTTTTCTTCTGTCACCATTATATCTGCTAATCCGCTGCTATCCAGCCTTCAGTAGAAGGTGAATAACGACATTTGCTGAATGTAAATCAGACTCGACAGCGCTGCAGTGTTTAACATTCTACCTCATTTAACACACTTGCTTCAATTCATTAAACATTTCCCAAAGCCTTCATAGGCTGTTATGAATTTTGTTGTTAACAGAGGGGGGGGGGGGAAACAAAACAAAAGAAAGAGAAAAAAAAGCAACAAAGAAAGAAGG
>JAOUQW010000042.1:1901029-1914885 GCA_028565825.1 Olivaichthys viedmensis | reverse complement strand
TAGCTGCCCCTTCGCTCTGACCCCAGCTTACCAACATGCTGGGATATGCGAAGAATCAAATTTCACTGTACTGTACTCGTATATGTATATGTGACAATAAAGAAGCTTTCTATTTCTATTAATGCACGGTGTCACGTAAAGATGAGACATGAGGACAAGACGGTGAATATGGTGTGATTTGGGACACGTCCACAGTGGACTGATAATTTGTGGATTTATGTGCCCTATGTAGTGAATAGGGTGTGTGATTTGGGACACATCCACAGTGGACTGATTGTTATGTAGTGAATAGGGTGTGTGATTTGGGACACATCCATAGTGGACTGATTGTTATGTGGTGAATAGGGTGTGTGATTTGGGACATGTCCATAGTGGACTGATTATGTAGTGAATAGGGTGTGTGATTTGTGTGATGGTGTTTATGCAATGGAATGTGACTGGGCCATTGCAAAATGATGAACACACACACACACACACACACAGTTTAGCGTTTAGCAGCCGGACAAACACATGTGCACTTAAATGTCAAGCCATCTGAAGAATTTCCCGCCCCGTGGCTCTTTCCAAAACAAAATGATCCTTGTCCTCATTAATACCGAGTCTACTTTTAGAATGTTGTGCAACTTCCCACAACCCCCCACCCCCACACACACACACGCACACACACACTCTGTCCTCACAGATGACGTCCAGCTGAACTGCTCTCTCTCTCACTGGGCTTCGTTTTGCTTGTGATATTGTGTTGTAGTGGTGGACGCTATACCGTATAACTTTTAACGAAGGTTAGACGTGCGAGAACATTAGCGCTACAAAATTTAATTTGTGTTTATAGGGGTGGTGTTGGCTTTTGTGTGTTGTCTCTTGGTTGAGTTGAGGGTGCACCACACTCCGGGCGCCGGAGTGGCAGAATGACACGCGCCGGTCACGGCTGTGAGTCTCACAAATCATTTGTATATACCGTGATGTGATAAATAACATTTTGGCTATTTTACTCACCCCTACAGTGTTGTTACTTTTGCTTTAGTGTAGTGTGTGTGTGTGTGTGTGTGTGTGTTAGTGGGATGAAGTTCCTCGCTCATAGAGAATCGAGAGCAGGCATAAAAGTGGGTATATAGGCCACGCCTCCTTTATTGGTAATGAGTTAGAGGCCACACCTCCTTCATTGGGATAAAGGATAAAGAAATTGTTATTTAAACAATTTTTCATGGATAATGCCAGTGTAAAATGTCAAATTAAATGCTTGTGTAGGTGGAAATGTTCATGTTTGTGTGTTTTTAAACAGTTGCCTTTCTTTTTGTTGACAAAGTGTGGAAATTTTAAACCCCCTATTTAGGAGCATTAACGTGCCACCATTTGAATAAAATATATCGAGCACAATGTGAAAGAATGAACCGAATGGTGTGCGGACAGAATATTCCGACAGGATTTCCCAGACAGCTTAAAAAAAAAATTTTGTCTCAATTTTAAATGATATGCAGTGTGCCAATACGGGAAGACACGAGTGTAAACGTGTCCAAGTTCAGCCTGTGCTTGTATTGTTCCAAAGCACGCAGAGCTTAGAGAGAAGAGAACGTTCTTCACGCATCGAGGACGTTCTGACCTTTGAGTCTGGAACAGGGAGCTCAAATAAGGAGCTGTGAGAGCAGGACCAGAACTTCATAAATCAATACGATTGAACGTTTGGTTCTTAAAGGTCACGGCTAGTATGGAACTCATTTTAGCTTCACTTTTCCGGCCATCTTAAAGTTTTGCAGTGTGATTCTGCACTTGCGTGTGAGCGCGCTGTGACCCGACGAGCTTTTCCGAGCAAGATGTAGTCACTTGGATTGAACAAAAAAAGTTCGCGTCATCCCGTCTTTAAGGCGAGACGCTACAGGTAGAAATGACGATTTTTGGTCACATCAAACATTTATCGGATTTTTGGATAAATTGCATCTATAACATGTTTATTCTCTTACAGTGTAGTGATAATAAAATGTAAAAGCTCAACAGAAATCTGTTTATTTCACTGTTTTTGTCCACTCATGACCACCGTATTATCTGAAACTTAGCAACTTTAAAGAAGACTTAGCTCCGCCCCTTTTGGCACAATCACGTCATGTCATATAGCCCTAAAACGCTCGTTTCCTGACCTATATGTAAATGTTTGTCATTATGACACATATGTAAATTTCCTTTATAAACCTTATAAACCACAACGTACTCGAGTGTGAACACGTGAAATCACATTTTATTTTTAAAACCATTTTTCTATATTCAGAACCAACAATCGAAATTTCTAGATGACTTGCATTCATGTTCATTCTAAAGCCTATATAGAAGCATATCACAGAGGAATTTCCCCAAATGTTGATCATTGTAGGATTTATGTTCGATTTCGTACTTAAAAATGACGTTGAGGTGAAATATGACATAATACGATTGGTTATTGTACGTATTTGTCCCGCCCGCAATTCTACCGTGATGTAACAAAAAATAATAATAATAATTTCAGAGGCCGTTTTGAGGCGGGAGAAAGTCGCTACACTTTAGTGAAAGATTACGGACAAAATAGAATTTTGTCTTTTAAGTGATTGAAGCACGATTCATCTGCACTAATCTGATCAAGGTCAAAGAAGGCGCTGCGTTGTGTTTTGCGTTTGTGTTCGTTTTGTGTTTCGTTTAGATTTTTTTGGAAGGCGACCTTCAGTATGAGGGTTCTATATAAATAAAACACTTATTATTATTATTATTATTATTATTATTAGTCCAGTATAATATATTGATGTTGAACAGTTTGATATGAGGGTAACTGTGTGACCCCCCCTCCTCTTTCTCTCTCTCTCTTCCTGTCTCCCTCCCATAACTTTCTTTCTCACTCTCTCCCCCTTTTTTCTATGTTTGTCTCTCACTTTCTCTGCACCTTCTCTCTCTTTTTTTCTCTCTCTGTCTGTCCGTGTCTGTCTCTGTCTGTTTTTTTTCTCTGTGTCTCTCTCTCTCTCTCTCTCCCTCTCTCTTTAGGAGGCTGCAGAAAGAAGAGCAGCAGTACCGGACCTCGTCTCTGCCTGCCATCCCCAACCCCTTCCCCGAGTTGTGTAGTCTCGCCGGTTCGCCCACCGAATGTCCCGGCTCTTTACCGCCGAGTGAAGCCTCAGACAATCACGTAAGCTCAGTTCCAGAGGTGCTGTGCGTGCGTGCGTGTGTGCGCGTGCATGTGTGCGTGCAGTGGGATGGTATTAATCTCTGTAGACCTGAAGTCTTGTTCGAGAAACGTCTGTGTAATATTACAGGCGGGTTTGAAGCCAGTGACATGCAAACCTTTGTGTTAAAAGTGTGTTTAAAGCCTGAGGGTCGAGCCATTCACTGTGCAGTGAGTGTGCCACACACACACATGCACACACACACACACACACACACCCTTGCTGATTTCCGAACAATGCATTGGGCTAGGATGTCAGCTGGTGGCTTTGTGTGCGTGGGTGTGTGTGTAGGCCTTTATGTTCAGCTTTGTGAGTATGTACACATGTGTCTACACTCTATTCATTCCTATGTGTGTGTGTGTGTGTGTGTGTCCACACACCTGCATTATGTGCTGTGTGCACAGCCCTTTATATTATCTGTGTGTGTTTTGTACCATATTCATGCCTATCTGCATTAGGGCTGTCGGAACGAATTTCATATTTACGTAATCAAAGGCAAAAAAAAATGCACATTTGAATGTTTAAGATCCAATGTTCTACTTTTAACCGCCTACTGTAAGACTATCGAAACACATTTTCCTCCACTTTTTGGCCACTTGACATAGGAAAAAAGGCATCCTACTTTTATTTTTCACATCTATTTTGTAATTATATGTCAATTTTCTAGTTAAATAATATAAATATAAAAAAGAAACCAAAGTACGTGTCCTAAAACTGATATCAAATGTCCACTTAGGAACTTATTGGAGTCGCTGTTTTAAATCTTGAATGGCATTCCATTGGGCATATACAGTATTGCCCTATATTATGTTATACCCTATGTAGTGACCGTATATAGTGAATAGGAGGGCATTGTGGGATTCGTCCTAATTGTGTTAATTATCATTATTAGAGTTAAAGATGGCCGATTTTTACGTGTATTCCGGGTCGCCTAAGAAATGTAAAATCAAGCTAAATATCAGCGACAAAAGAACATTAAAATGGTTTAAAAAAAGTAAGAACATTTCAAGTTTATGATTTTGCAGTGTAACATTTATAGACTCATTAATATTCAAATGCATTTGGATGCGAAATCTTTTCAGTAATTAAAATTGGCATGCTTTTTTTTTTTTTTTTAAAGGATTTTGACAGCCGTAATCTGCAGGCAAACCTCTTTGTGTTTGTGTGCCTACTTTGTGTGTGTTTGTGTGTTGTGTGAGAGAGTATCATCATGCGTCACCCTTCTGAGGCCCGTATTATATTTTTGCAACCCCACTTTGTGTGTAGCAGTTCACAACCCCTCGATTATCACATGCAACTCCACTGATATTCAGGAGCCCCCCCTCTCTCCCTCCACTTCGCTAAATCATCTCCACATGGAGTTTTGCTTCATTACCGTAACACACCCTCCATTCCTGTAAAAGTCCGCTGCACGCTTGATTCAATTACTCTAATCTCCCTCTCTTGACTTTTATTGTCCCATGGATTTGACCCAGCAGCCCTGTCGAATGAGACACAGCCCCTCAAAGCTCCCTGCTCAGGCAATGAGAGCGAGTCTGGAAGTAATTTGAAGCAGTCGGCACGCCTGTCCTGGCCGTCCATAAATATCAGCGAGGACGTTTCGGAGCTCCTTTGCACGTGAGTCGCACGAGATTCCTTTCGTGCAAACGGCCTGATATTGACTCCATTAGTGCGCGCCTCTGTGCCCGCAATAAGAACACAGTTTTCCGACTTCAGTGACGAGCACATTTTAGTGCTCCTTCGCTCGCGAGGCGCTCTATCAAATATCTGGGATTCTTCTCGTGCATGTCTGTCGCTAGCCTATGGAACGCAGACAGGACCAGAACAAGAAACGTTTTCACAGCCACGGGCGATGGCGCCAATGAAAATGAGCCCAAGATCTATTCCCCTGCCTCTCGTTATACGTAAAACGGACGTAGTTTCGGAGTGCAGATGTCCCCAGTGCAGTGTTTACAGAATTTTCCGAGCTGCGGGTGTTTTTCTGACAGACCCTCGTTCCTTTGGCCTACCCCCACGTGGGAGGCACACGAGCCTGACAAGCTTTGTAAAGCCAGTCGGTTCTCCTTGCAGTACTAATCCACGTTGGCGTGATCTGATCTTCATTTGCGGCTCCTTTTCTCCTTTTTCTTTTATTTTTTTTTCTTTCTTTCTTCTTTCTCTTTTTGTCCATGTTGGGAACACATGGGCGCATGGGCCTACATGGCAAGCCTTTTCATTTTGGCTTTTGTAATAATCAGGGTTCGGATTCAGTCCAAGCACCAGCAGACACGAATAATAGGGGCAAATACATGATCATAATCCAAAAGCAGGTTTGAGGATGGGAAATACAAACTTTAGAACTTTATATGAAACAAAGGGAACTAGAAACACACAAGATACAGAATGATCTACGCCGAGCCAGACCAGGAGTTAGAAAGTCGGGTAGGTTCCATGACACAGGCCTTTGGCACCTTGAGCCCATTGTGGCCTATCTACATGCTAATGTAGGGCCGTATTCAGAGTCGGCGACTTAAGTTCAAAAGTTACGCCAGGTTGAAAACTTTTTTTTCTTGTGTAGCGCTCTATTGGCAGGAGTTTTTTCAATAACGTCTAGACCACCCTCTTTAAATCAAGCACTTTGTCTTTAAGCACCATAAAAAAAATCAGGGGATAGAAAATGCGAACTAATAAAGCAGGTCACTGTTCTACTGTCAATTGCAATATGATTTTTGCACAGTTTAGTTTAATGTAGCCATGAGACTAAATCAAAGTTATGAAATCGCCAATGTTCAATGCGTGTAACTGTACCAATGTGCGCAATTTCTGTATTAACCCATCACTACACGCTTAACACATCACTGAAAACATAGAAATAATGTCATGTGCACTATATACACTATGTATAGTCCATTTTTCTTTCCTTTTTCATTCACTACATGTAGACACCATATGCCTCCCTGCACTACCTCTACCTGTTCTAGTGCTTCCCTCCACCTCCACCTTGGGGACACTCGACTTCCTGCATGTGTATGTGTGTGTGTGTGTGTGTGTGTGTATGTGCGTGGGTTTTAATCCATTTAAAGCTTTCACTGACCTCAGACTTTGGCACTGGCTGGGAAGGAATAGAGCAGGACTAAAGGGATGAGCAATATCTGTAATAGCGTCTTGCCTGCCTTTACAGCAGGAGCTGCTTATTTACTCCAGGGGTGAGGTAAGCGTCTGCAAATAGAACAGCTTCACACTGGCCCGGGCTGTTCAGGCTGCAAGATAGCCGATCTGCTCCTAGAAGTCGAAACAGCATGAGGCCTGTTCTTTTTCAGTAAGGAATTTGGACTTGATGTCACTCTGCATTGTATAGTTTTTTGTAATAAATCATTAGAAGCCCATGAGCGGTTTGATAATTACCGGGTGCAAGACGTGCAAATTGACAAGTCATAAAAGTAGAGGCAAGTTAGACAAGTTGTTAGCACTCTCGTATCCTCCTACTTCACACATTGTTTTCCTAGAAGGCTACAAAGCAGAATAAAGTGTAAAGCGCAGAAGTAACGTGTTATTGTATATACCCCCGTACCTCCCATTCACTGAAACTTGTTGATGGGTATCCTGATCCCTTTTCCCTTTTTCATCCATTCTCCAACAACTTATTATTTTATCAGGGCAAGGTGTTCAATGCAAATAATTACCAAACAACTTTCGTATTCTGTATACCATATTTTGTAGCAACTGTAAAGGCATATTCCTTACTAGATGCCGATGGTACCAGAAAGCGATAAACCAAACGCAGGTAAGGGAGAGACAGACCAGAAGTGAGACAGTCAGGAAGGCTTTGTGACGGACACTTTCAGCACTTGAGACCATGGTGGCCCATCCACACATCAATATGAATAAGACCGTGTACCCACCATGCTAAGGG
This sequence comes from Olivaichthys viedmensis, assembly GCA_028565825.1. Lineage (NCBI taxonomy): Eukaryota > Metazoa > Chordata > Actinopteri > Siluriformes > Diplomystidae > Olivaichthys > Olivaichthys viedmensis. Next base: position 1,907,814 of record JAOUQW010000042.1, on the reverse strand, counting down.
TTGTGTTTGTTCAGGTTCTGCGCTAATAACCAGAAGGTTGGGAAGTCAGATCCCAGAACTGCCACACTGGCCACTGGTAGGCTTTTGAATTAAACCAAAGCGGCTTGACATAACTTCCCCTTCCCAATACCAGTTTGGAGAGCATTCATATAGGAACATTCATTGCTGTCAGTAGATGATCACAACAATAGTGTGAATCTAATCGGGTCATAAGCAAAAGTGAATCTGAATCAGCATTTTTTTATCATTTTAGCCTGTTGTTGAAGCTAGTACCTGGTGAGCCGTTTGAGCTTGATTTGCACTCATATCTACTGTTCATCGGTATATGTGGTTGTGTGTGCGCACACTACTGTCAGATGTAGAACAGTAATAAATACCTATTGGTCTGTTCTAAAGCACTCAAGACTGCATTCCGGGATTAGCCAACAAGTTCTCGATGATCCAGCGGATTTGGCAAACACTCAAGAATTAAAAAAGATTTTAAACTGCAGCTCTTGTTGTGCCCTTGTTGTAATCTCTTTAATATTATTTCAAAACCCTTGAACATCCCAACTCATTGTCATAAAGTGCTGCAAGCAGATGGTCACTCATGCAAAGTTTAGCTTGTATCACCAGTCTTGTTTATGGAGGCAAAAGAAGAACCAAATGCTTGTCTAGTCCTACTTGTGGCATCTTTTAAGACCCCATCTGTCCACCCATCTCCAACGCAACTCCTCACAGCTGAAGAGGAAAGAGTCTGTGATTGAGTGTTCATAATTTTCGACATGGAAGAGCCTGGGAACTAGCTTTTTATTCCCATGTTGAAGCCATATATTGTAAATCAGCATTCTCTGGATTCAGCTAAATCACTTTGTGCTTATGGGACACGATTGCTATGATTCTTGACTATTGTTTTGTATGTTATTGTAGATTACGTAGCACAATTAATTTGAATTGTGTTCCATAAGCTAAAAAGTTTAACCATTCAATTCACGCTGCCAAAATATAGACTCAACAATCCTTCACCAGCTCAGATCAGATTGGCAAGACGATCCCACTGTTGAGCCCTTTTTGTTCATGGGCTTACATAAAGTACCACACACCCAGGTGGACCACACGCATCTGCAAATATAGATTTGGTCCACCTGGTTAAGCTAACACCAGGCCCAAACACTGCTTTTTTTAAAAGCCACAGCACAGTCTGGTACTTCCCGAGTATCAAACCGCCGTTTTATCCCTAGAGCAACTGAGCGTGCTTCAGCCTGCCCGGATTACCCACTGCTGCATGAGGTGCCGTGGTGAGGAGCAGAGATTTGACAGAGGCGTTGCTATCTTAATAACACCTGCTAATACTGCACTAAGGTGAGCACTTAAACACTTTTCCTATAGATCTCGTGACCCAGAGCAACCTCATGACCTATAACCTCTCTCTAAGAACCGGAGGCTTATGGAGCTTTGTGAGTAGCTGTTACTGCGTGGACAAACCTCAGGAACTCAGGAAGGGTCAAGCCCTCCCATAATTGGCACTTCGTGGAGAGAGGGCTACACACTTTTATCACAACCTGGTGCCCATGGGTTACTGGCTCAAAGAGATTTTATGATAGGATATTCCATTCAGAGTGATTTCACATGGATCAGTGGCCCTCTAACAAGGCAGCTCGTGCATTTGATTATACTGCATACCATGATAAATAGACAATAGTTGGATTTTACTTATGCAATGGTTGTATTTGCGTGACAGTTGTAGCACATCTACAGATCTTGTCAAAGCTCAGCAAACGACTCTAGGTTTTTCTTTTTTGCCAGGCCATAACAAAACACTGCACGCAATGTGACTTGTTGCTGAAAGGTGGCTTATTCATTGCCACGAGGGAGCTGAACTCCTGTAGGTCACACAGACTTGGAGTGCTCATACTGGATGCTCTCAACTGGAGCCGAAACATGGAAGAAAGTGGGAAATGGAGAGAGGGTGAGGTAGCTGGAAGGAGGACAAGCAACTCAGGAAAGAAAGCAGATACTCTGTATCTGTGGCTTTTTATCCACCCGTTCAATCAGCAAATCCATGGAGAAAGCCAAGCAGCTTACTCTGAGAGAGCGCTAATGTTGTGTCGAATGATTGAAAAAGAGAGAAGAAGCAAAAGATGGAGGTAAGAGAGAGTTAAACACTGACTGCACTTGGCTGCTACCCAGGGAAGCCTCATTATGAAGACAGAATGTACCGTACTGTACCAAGCATCTCAGCAGAGTTGTGTCTTAAATATTGGGAACGTTTTCTTCTCTGCTCCCCATTCTCCAAATCCGACTGGCCCAGTTTGAGAACAACGTTCTCATCCCGGCTACGAGATCTCCAGGAGTCAGCCATCTAAAAAAACAAAATAAAAATAAGTTCAATTGCGTGAGATTTTTCGACCTGGACAATGTCGTTGTTGAAGCTTACTGATCCCTGCATGCTTCAACCCTGCAACCATGCTTCAACCCTAAAGTTTCAAGGATTTAGATTTGTTTCTTGATGTTGATTGGGCCCTTTTCCAATTAATCATCTTGTAGGTGTTGAATAACCGTACGTTATTCTTTCAGAGCTTTGTGACAAACCCACTTGCTAAGCAAGATAAACCGGTGCATTCGAAAATAGGCACCGGTTTAATTCCATGTCATCATCTTTATGAGAACACAGACTACATTTAACCGTGACCTGTCATTATGCACCCTGTTGGACTCGACAGTATCATTAGTTAAACAAATCTGCAAACTGGTTCGTCTGCTTGTCAGCTTAAGTGTTGTTGTCCAAGTTTTGATGCAGTCTTGCATCATACCTGATGTACCCCACCCTTCTAGCTAGCGTGATGTTGCTCCTCAATTAAATTATTTTGCTTAAAGAACCACTTTACCCATTTGCACAATGCTGTCCCTCACTAGTATTTTTAGAATACGTTTTCCTTTGGTGCCTTTTTTAAATGGATAGATGCAACTTGGTTATGTCTTTATGCCTTGTCAATGCATCAGTTGCCAAGTGGATGAGTGGGTGGCCGAGAGACATTGGCACCATGGGCGAAAGAGTGGAAGTACAGTGGCACTTGTCCTGAATTGATTTGTTCAATTAAAGGGTATGATGTCATTCTCAGCTGGTGCCCAGTGGCCATCCCCAAACGGACAATGATTCGCTGTTGGGCTGAACGGCCTCTCCTTTGTTTCAAGGACACCATCAAAATGCCCACTGCTATTGAGGAAACATTTGGCTCGTCCTCGTCTTCATCTCAATTGGGAGCCAAGAGCCAAAGAGGTCGGCCATTCAGAAGTGCATTGTTGGGGCCTACGTGCGTGGCAGACGGGGTGATGAGGAGGGCGGCCGGACGTGACGGTTGTCCCATGTGATCTACATATACCAAACAGTGCATGCTCAGCAGCTGACTCCTTGTCCGTGCTTTGGATGTCATGGCTTGTTCTGCTAGTTGTGGTCACGTTGTTAGAATTTGTATTATACATCAGTACTTGGGTTATTCTTTCATTTTCTATCAATATAATGTTTAAGGCATAAGATTTGTTGGAATACTCTGTATTTGTTACAGCCCACTGTTATTTCTATTACTGTCTCTAGGGTGATGGTTAGCGTGTGGTGAGGATGCTGATGACAATGTGCTGTTGCTGTGGGTCTAAAAAGCCTCAATGTACCAGAGTCCTCAATAGTCTGAGTCTTATGAAAATCCTCTTGATGCAAACTCAGCACTTTTAGACCACCAGGGACTGTAAACTATTTTAGATAAAATATTATATGACTTGTTTCTGGTAGAAACTCAAAGCAATTCATGTGGTAAGTATTCTAATCAATGCATCCAGTGTAAAGGCAATTTATTGCTGTCTTTTGACTGAGGCCTGTTATATGCAACTTTGTGGGTTAGCCTGGCATTTCAAGCCCAATTTGACACGATAATTAGACAACAAGGAACGGTTGATGCTCAACTCATGAGTCAGCACAGTTAGCCAGACAAGGCACTATTGCTAAAAGGCTAGCTCGGAAGCGCATCAGAGCAGGGAATAGGACATGACTTTCAGCATGTCTCCGATTGTTCCTGCTTGGGTTTTTATCTCAGTATCTCATTAGCAACCACATCGGAGCCTGCCACATGCACCCCGGCATGATGCAGAGCAGCCTTTACAGAGGTACTTTAAAATTCGAGAGAGAGGCCAGTTAAACAGTACCGTTCTCAAAAATGGGAAATTGGTTATTTTCTGGGCTAACAAAAATATTCTTTTGGACTATTTTGAGATGATCCTGTCTTAATTTTTTCTGATGAAGTTTAAGAAGTGCCATGTCTGTGCACTTTCAGAATTACACTTCGGCAGTCAGCTTGTAGATTTCCCTAGGTAGGTTATGCCCTGAGGTTCCCCTTCAGAAAAAATATAGACTGTTGGATGTTGGCACAATTGTTGCTGCTGTGATGAACCGGCACATATTACATTGGGTTCTGCTCATTGTCTCCTCTGCTTTTGTCCCTCATTTTGTCTCCTTCATTAGATGGAAGCTTACAGCTTAAGGTCTTTCCATGGAAACAAAATCAAATTGAAATTAAATTCCAGCTTCTAACATTTCTTGAATCTTAAGATGGCACATGGCAGGATATTTCTCTACCTTTTGGGTGTATAAAGACTGTGCAGTGCAACAGGTGTTAAACCAAAGAAATAGAATTTGTCCATGATGAAATAACGTTTCAAGCAAATTACCTGTAACACTACTTTGCAAGTGTATCAGTTTCTGATATCTTATGACCTTATAAAATTATAACCTTCTTGACACCGTTTTGGTCTTTTACTTTCATACTCATGAATGGTGACACTCTACAGTCGGCCATGGTTACTTCTGAGTTTGAATGACTTGAACTGCTTGTGTCTGTTCCACGGATTTGGTTTCTATGCAGTAAACTCCTTGAGGCGTTGCTTAGATTGGATTACATCACTAAGGGTGGTCCGGCATCTTTCTGTTTTTTGGACCTGTGCCTGACTGATGTAATTTGCAAAAGAAGTATTAGGAAGTATGTTTTTCACACACCCACACGCATGGATGCAATCCAGATATACATAGACCCAGACAAAGAAAATCTTGGTCAGTTTCAGGGAAGATACTCAAGGTACTAAAGTGACAAAATATAGAAGTGAAGTTACCTAAAGTTCAAATAAGGCAACAGGATGCCTTAACCAAAATCTAAACCTTGCCTGCATTTGAAGTAAACACAAAACAGCCCCAGATCAGCCAGGAAGGGCTGTAATAACTTGTCTGCGAGGATTCAGTGGAAAGTGGAGATGAATATCCTGCTGAGTCAGCCTAAAGGCACGAGCAAATGCTGAAACAGGAAGGAGGAAATTCTGCCTCTGGGATTTGGGGAGGTGAGTCTTAGTCTGCTCTCAAAATTTAACACATTATTTCTTCCCATACAGCTCTAAATCGAAGGTTAGCACCAATCATTTTGCATTACAGCTTTTGCAAATGGTTTGTCAGAGAAGTTCTGTGCCGCACATTTCCCTCTGCTGATTTTTATTAATGGCCCCCTGGCCCAAACAACTTTCAGCTATGACGTAGGAGTGCATGGTTGTGCCTTTTGGCTTAAAAATAAGTCCCATCTGTGTTTGCTGTCCTGATACAAACTACAAAAACAGAAGGAAAGTAATTACATTGTACAGTTACAGTTGTAACTTTTTGAAACGATTGTCTACTTTTGGCCAGGCAACATATAGTATACAGAACATCTTAAACCTCAGTTATTCACAAAAAAATTGTACATTTGCTCATTTGGCAGACACTTTTATCCAAAGTGAGGCAGAATCTAATCCAAGCCTACACTCGAGCAGTTAAGGGTTAAGGATCTTGTTCAAGGGTGCAAGAGTGGCTCTTTTTGCAAAGTCTGTGAAAGAAGATTATCTTTTTCTTTTTTTTCTTTTTTTAATTGCTTTTAATTGTGTCCGTAACAACCATGTCAAACTATAACAAAAGGTACTCTCTCAATTTATCAATGCCTTCTTATGAAACTGGCTCATCCTTTCATAATCTCCAGTCACCACTTGAGTGACTGACTAGCTTGGAATCAAATGAATGCGTTTTGCTCACGGCGTACTCTTCCAATGGCTTTGTGAGTAAAATAAATGACGTAGTAGTAAAATGTGTTTCGTAAGCGAACTCGCCGCAATTGTCTTGCGTAACTGAACCTGAGGTGGAGGCCGTCGTCAGGCCGAACTCAACGCCCCAGGAGTGCTGTAGGCGTCTGTGGTCAGCATGGAGACGGACTGCTGTGTAATGAAAGGCTTTGTTTCTTCACTAAATATGTGCCACTTCGCTCGGGGGCAAAAAAAAACTGACACTTAAAAGACTACCTTTGGACTCGTTTGATGAGGTCCGCCCTTAAGATTCACAGCATACATGCTCATGAGCTGACTCTGCCAGGTTGGGCTCTCCTTTAGCCTGCTTTCAACTAATCTTATTCCAATTGTAATAGTGGTAGAAATAAATGTAACTTCATCAAAAAATATTCTTTTAAAATTTACAGCCTGCTGAGTTTAAACGTATAATATTTGACTCGGATGAAATCAACGGAACTCACTGGTTCTCGAAACAGCCCAAAGGTTGGGATGGGCCACGTCATCATTATACAGTTGATGTTACGCTAAGGTCTTGCTAGCCTCGAGTCATTGTTAGCCACCTTAGCACCTTTTGAGCGAAACATTCCTAGCGTGCTAGTTCTGCCAACCTCTTTCGTATGTGTTTTCATCTAATTGTATTCCATTGCTTTAAGTGGTAGAAATAATCTTATATCAACTTT
>JAOUQW010000042.1:1872040-1882494 GCA_028565825.1 Olivaichthys viedmensis | reverse complement strand
CATTTCATTTCAATGTATACGAGGTATATGGAGAAATGACAATAAAAACCTACTTGAACTTGAACTTGAACTTGATACAAATGAAGTATAATACAATCCCAGCACAGGGCTGAGCAGTCGAAGGTTAAAGGTTAAACAATGGCTCTCTGGCAGTCCGGGGATTTGAACTCACAACCTTCTGATCACTTACACAGAACCTTAACCACTGAGCTGCCACCGTCCAAAGAATATATAAACCCTGTGTCTGTTTTTTATACATATTTCAATGTCATTTGACCTACGTGGTAGGGAACATTCCATCCTACAGGATCAAAAGCAAGAAGTTACGTTTGTGCTGTTTAAAAGCAACAGTTTAAAAAAAATGGCCTACTTGATCGATAGGCAAAAGTACATTAACATCCTTCTGTATCAAATGCAAAAAGTAACCATTTGTGCAACAGTTAAGAATTTTGGGTTATGCAAATGTACTTATACAAATCATCTAAGCTTACTTAACCCATCGTGTTTGGCCAGACTATATAATCTAAAAGGTGGGGCAGCATTTTGGTTTGAGAATACATTTAGGGCATTTCTGCTAAGAACTTGGCAAACAAATTTTTTTCCTGAAACCAAGAGTCTCCTGCGATTCATTTCTGTTGATTTAGAGGGGTGGGCTTAGCGCTCATATAAAATTTGTGTGAAGGCCCATATTTTTTACAGAATTTCACACTTCACCCTCTCCAGGTATTAGGATGGACTCCACAGAGTTCCGCAAGCGAGGGAAGGAGATGGTGGACTACATGGCCGACTACCTGGAGAACATTGAGAAGAGGCAGGTTTACCCTGACGTGGAGCCCGGCTACCTGAGAGCCCTTATCCCTGAGGAGGCGCCCGATAAGCCAGATACATACGAGGACGTGGTCAAGGACATTGAGAGGGTCATCATGCCAGGGGTGAGTCTGTGTTAACCAACATGGAGCTTTGTAGCATTATTACTCATTGGTGCCTTTTAGTCTGTGTTTAGTGTTCACCAGATTAGCACTTTTTGGGGTGAGGTAGGACTAACCCTAATAATGTGCTTTACTGATGGGGAAAAAAAAAAAGTCAAGTCAGTTTTTATTGTTATATACAGTGGAAGGAAATATTGAGACTTCAGAATCATGGGGCAACATAGAAGACACTACAGCAGCTCCAATACACACAACTACACAGGATAAGAGCAATGTACAAAACTACAGTTTCTGTAAATGCACTGGAAATACAATAAACACAGTATGAATTTTACACACGAACTATACAGTCAGTAGTTTGTGCCTGCTAGCTTTCCATTCAGTCCTAATTAGATCAAATTCATGGTTTCCCTTGGAGCCGTTTCAAGAGCTTTTGTTAGTACATATTAGACCTTATTAATGACTCATATTGGGAAATTCCTGTATAGACCCGTGCTGCCTTTCCCCCACTCATGGAATTTCTTTAAAACCAAGACAAAAAGAGTGGTCATATTTCTTTTTCTTTCTGGTAATCACAAACCTTGAAACATTTAATATTAGGATGAACAGTAAAGCAGTGACACATTTCAAACTTGGGGTGCAGTAAAAGAAAATAAAGAATGATAATAATAAGGATTCTACAGAAGTCCATCTCTTATTCATCCTCTTCCCTTCTCTTTTTTCTTTCTGTATTTCTTTATTTCTCTGTCTCCCTTTCTGTAATGACTTTTTTTATGTATGCCTCTGCCATCTATCCATTCATCCATTGTAATGTCATCTCCTTGAATAGAGAAAGGGAGAAAGAATGAGAGTGTCTTCGCAGAATGTTTTAAGCAGTGACTGAACATAGTATGCAAAAAACAAACATATGGTTACAGACACCTCTGGTTATATACTTTTTTTTTTTTAAATACTTTAATCACAGTCCTTAATTAAAGAGACAAAAGGGCAAAAATAATATATGATCATGTATCACTTTGTGACTATGACATTTGTGAAGATGAATAGGTTTTGTGTTCTACATCTAATAAAGTTCTTGTGCCCTTTTAATGAACTTTTTTCTTCTCTCTTTCTGTGCAGGTCACCCACTGGCACAGCCCGTACTTCTATGCCTACTTCCCCACTGGCAACTCCTTTCCTTCATTACTGGCAGACATGCTGTCCGGGGCTATCGGCTGCATCGGCTTCTCCTGGGTATTCATCCTTCGCATTCTATCCATCCCATCCATCCATCCATCAATTCATCCATCCAACGTTCCATACATTTATCCATTACTCCACCAATTATCCAACCTTCCATTTATTAATCAACCAATCATCCATTCATCTAATACATCCAATACATCCCATACAATACAATGCATACAATCATCCATCCATCCATCTATCCATCCATCCAATCAATTTATCCATTCAACATTCCATATATCCATCCATTATTCCACCAATTATCCAACCTTCCATTTATTAATCCACCAATCGTCCAACCTTTCTTTCATTTGTCCATCCATCCATCCATCCATCCGATCATGAATTCATTCAAAGATCCATCCATCCATCCATTATTCCACCAATTATCCAACCTTCCATTTATTAATATACCAATCATCCAACCTTTCTTTCATTTATCCATCCATCCAACCATCCATCCATACATTCATTAATCCATTCCTCCAACCATGCATCCATCTATTTGACCAACCATTTATCATATTTCTTTCTTTCTTTTTTCCTTTCCTCTCACAGCTCTTCTGTGACCTTTTGTTGATTTGTGTGGGCTATGATGTCTTTTTTAGGGCATGCCTCTTTCCTAGTTCATACATCCATTTATCCATCTATCCTCTTTCTTTCTTTTCCTTTTGCTTTCCTTCTCTCACAGCTCTTTTGTCTTCTCTAATAAAGTATATGGGCTGTATTGGCTTTTCTTGGATATGCCACTTTTACATTCCTTCCATCCACCCCTTCCTCCAACCAACCAACCACTCATCCATTCATTATCTATCCATCCATCCATCCATCCATCCATCCATCATCTTTCTTTCCTTCGCTCCTGCTGATTTTTGGTCTGTTGTTGTGCCTCAGGCTGCGAGTCCGGCCTGTACCGAGCTGGAGACGCTGATGCTCGACTGGCTGGGGAAGATGCTGAAACTGCCAGAGGAGTTTCTAGCAGGAACAGAGGGCAAAGGAGGAGGTGTGATTCAGGTAAGCTCTCGGTCCTTTCAGGTTCATCATATATAACAACTGATCAGATATTAAAATTACGCCAAAAGAGGACTGGAAAGCTATTGTGGACATTGTGATGCACTCTTTATAAATAGTGAGTAGTGATGGTAGACTTATTCTTCAAATTCTTACACTTTTTTGTGTGTTTAAGATCATTTTAAGTTCATAGTTAAGTAAAAGTAGGAATATCGTAATTGTATTATATTACCTGTTAAAGTGAATGTTCAGAATTCAAAAATCTATTTGAGTTAAAGTATTAAAAGTAATTGAGCTAAAACGATACTAATGTATCACAGGAAAATGTAGAAGCCAATATTATATAATCTAAAGCAAATATGTAATATTTCCTCAAGTGTAAAGTTTAAGAAATTACATACAATAGATATCTGAAACTGTGGAAGCCATTATATATTATAAATAATAAAGTAGATACTCAAAAATAATGATACTTGGAAAATGGTACCTTGAATACTTGTGGAGTGTTCGTAGTGTTTCTCTCCATGTTTGATCAATTTAAACTGTAAATGTCGATCTTTTTAAAAGGTGGCCTTTATTGACATTATACATACGCATATGTACAGTACAATGATATGCTTTTCTTCAAATATCCCAACTTGGAAGGAAGTTGAGGTCAGAGCACAGGGTTAGCCATGGTAAGGCGCCTTTGGAGCAGTTGAAGGTTAAGAGACTTATTCAAATGCCCAACGGTAGCAGCTTGGTGGTGCTGGAATTTAAACCCACAACCTTCTAACCATAATCCAGAACCTTCACTGCTGAGCCATTAAACTTAGTTCTTGACTATAAATTATACTGATGTTAAGGATTTACCTTTTTGGTTTAGCAATTCCTTTAATTTGCATTTTTGAAAGTCAGTTGTATAATTTAAAACAAGTGGGCATATTGTGGACATGTACACTTTTGTTTCCAGTGTGCTAAACCTGTTTGTGTGAGTTAATGGTGTTTAGGTCACACCTTTAATTAATGCTGCTTTCACCGGAACACGGAATTGATTGAATTTAGTTTTGAGCCACTTGCTCACCGCCGCCTTATTCGATTCTGACACTGACAACCCAGCGGCCAATTTCATTTTAACCACCTTGAAGAAAACCATCAAGAGCACGTGTTGGAAAACAGTGCCTGCTCACTCAAACAACAATTTGTTGCTCATTGAACTGTCTTTGAGCCAGCTCGTCTGCTGGAAATTGGCTTTTATCACGTCAGCTGTAGACAAGTCACGGCGGCATGAGATGAGTGAAATTAAGGTAAATTGCGGAGTCGTGCAGATGGATCCATGTGGAGGATGGATCTTTTCATTGCAAGACTTTTTAAGTGTGTGCGCACGAGTGTGAGCGTGTGTCATCATCCAGCCTCTGTTTTCTCTCCGGGCCTTTCAATGATATTCACTATGGCAACAAACAGCGCTCACTTCCTGTCTGCTTGATTGAGGGGGTCGGCGCTGTAAATGATGCTTCACAACAGAGATGGACAGAGAGTGGCCGGGGTGGTGATTAAATTTACATTTAACTAATGCATCTGGGGTGATGTGTGTTTGTCCGGTACATTCAGTATTTTTTTGGTGCCTCAGTTGGCTTTTAAATGGTGACCTTTTGACTGACAGAATGACGATTTAGTATTAGCAATGTCACTGATTTGGAGTAATAGCCTATAAGGTGTTTTTTTGGGGTTTTTTTTAAAATCTTTTATCATATTATCATATTCGGTATTAGCCTTGGTTATTAGACAGTTGAAAACATCTCAGGTTAGAGTTTAATTGGTTATAAGGAACTTTTGTTTTATGGGACTGGCACCTTATAATGTTTCTGGTCCATGTGTGTGCAGTGATATTGATTTGTTAAAATGAATAGGGATAAAATTAGGGATTTTATAAGAACATAGCAGTAGCCTAGTAGATGGGAGCAAGGCCTTTTGAGTGCAATAACCAATTAATCAATAACGATCAATTATAATAATCTTATATAAAAGCTCTAAATGGACCATTTAGGTTTGCAACGTTTTTGTTGAGGTGTTATTCAGGGTTGCCATGTCTGAGTAACAGAACCGGCCCAATGGAAATAAAACCAGTCCAAAATCTGACCCTCCCAAACCCAGTAACTCCAAAATCATGTCTACCATTGTCAAATATCTTGTAATATTTACAAAGTAACGTTGTGCAATACATATTAATGAAGCAGTATTAAAATCATGCGGTTTCCATAAACATTAAGGCCTTATAATAACATGTATTGTCATAAATAAAATAAGCAATAAGCATATCTATGAAAATGAATAAACTCATTCACTTTTGCGCACATCATGTACGTTCATACAGTAAAAGTAGTCTACTATTTTTATTTCATATGCATTTACAATGGTAACACTACCTTTTTTCTTCTCATGCACTGTTTCACCTGTTAACTCACTTCATTTTAATCAGAACCACAGTCCACATATGTAATAGACTATTAATTTACTGTTTGCGTTAAAAAAAACTCCAGCTTTCCTATTTGGCTTCTTCAACATGCAAAACATCCAACCATCAACTGGTGTGCAAAAAAAAAAAAAAAAAAAAAAAACCTGGCACCTCTGAAGTTATTACCTGTCCAATTTCGGTCCACAGTACTGCTTGGAAAATTTGATTGCTCTGTTGTTGTGTGCATGTGAGGAAACTAAAGCTGGCACCTTTAATGAACAAAACACGACTGGGTAATATTTCCAATCGAAAATCAGCTTTCAAATTGCTAAAACATCCTCAGCTTTTCTCCGAAAAGTCTAATTGTCCAGTGGTGTCACGAATTGGTTTCTTCTCTCGTCTTCTGCTGTGGCGATGAGGATGTGAAGGAGAAAAGAGAGACATCAAAGAAAAGGCCTGACTCACAGCCAAGCTGATTCAATGCATGTCAAAGGTGCTTGAATTGGTGCACCTCCCCACTTACTGATGGAGAATAGTGTGTGTGGGATGGAGACCACAACCTATTCATTCATTTCTGGTGCTTCTGTAATGGCCCTGCCTGCATCTAAGCTAAAGATCAACGATCAATATCAGGAAATGACAAACGCCATTGCAAATTTCAACAACGAATAGTGATTTGCGGCACAATCTCGAAATTCTGACAGACGTCATTGTAGTTCGCTGTTGAGAAAAATTTAATGTACCTTTTAAAAAAAAAAAACTTTATCATGGAGTATTTTACTTATTGCATATATCCACGAAATGGCTATTTTGGATGTACCAGAAATGCTAATATGGTCAAAAGCGAGAGGGCAAATACAGTATCACATGAGCTAATTTGCCCCTTCTAGCATTGCTAGCATTTTTGGGTAAAGCAGCCATCATATTGTTTCAGTATTTCTAAATGTCCCTTTCTCATATTCAGGACTGCATAAAGTCCATATATATCTATCAAAAGGGTATTTGCTTCTATCAGAAATGCTAACAAGCTAGTGGGGAACAGCATCGCATGATGCAAAACGGTCCTTGCGAGCATTTTTGGGTAATGCAGCCATTTTGTTGTTTAACTATTTCCGAACGTTCCATCTTTATATTCAGGACTGTATGAAGTATGTCAGTATTTAAAGTCTTAGACAGCAGTATTTTGCATTTGATTGGCATGGCAATCATGAACCCAAGCTACTTGTTGATGGATTTCATTGGTGGTTAGCAATGATCGCAGTTCTGGGTATAATAATCCCTTAATGTACCTGTGGCCTTTATGTTGTTTCGGTATTTCTGGAAGTTGTCTTTATATCAACGATATGAATGAATCCATCGATCCATCATTGTTTACAATATTAATAATAATAACTGATGTTTTTGGTTTGTTTCGTTTTACAGGGAACCGCTAGTGAAGCGACTTTTGTAGCACTCCTCGCCGCTCGCGCCAAAATAGTGAAGCGGGTTCAAGCCGATAAACCTGAGTGGACCGAAGTGGAGATCATGTCTAAACTAGTAGCCTACACCTCAACGCAGGTCAGAGTCTGTGTGAATTCACACGTCATCATGCTAGAGCGTAGTCATTTTTATTCAAGCTCGTCTAGGAGTAGGTCACTGTTTTGAGTAGATCTACATCTTGAATTTCTTTAATGGTTTGAAAAAGTTTATTTGAATGTTTCTACTCTTGTTCCTGAACCCGTTCCTTTGATTCTCCTCCCCGCAGGCTCATTCGTCCGTTGAGAGAGCGGGTCTAATAGGAGGTGGGAGAATGAAAATGATTCCCACCGACAGCAAGTTTGCTGTCCGGGGAGAGGCTCTGAGAAAAGTCATCGAGGAGGACAAGGCAGCGGGTCTCATTCCCTTTTATGTAAGACAATACACTGATTTTCGACACGTTTCTTAGCAAACGAAGGTGGACACACACACATTCAGTTTCTCCAGAACACAGTCAAGCTGTGATTTTCATTCGTTTAGCACTGTTTGTATACAGACATATCAGGAATGTGTGCGTGTTTTTTTTTATTTATTTTTTTTATCTAATATTGTTCGGAGAGGTTGCTATAGTCAAATTAGGCTGTAGTTCAGCTAGAAAAGATGACAGTAAATATTCAGGACAATTACAGCTTCCCAAGGGGCAAAGCAAAAAATAATATCTTAGGAAGTGAAAATATCTTGAATACAGGCAATTGTATCGAATATATCTTTCATTATTCAAACAAATGTAAGCTTATTAAGCCTATATTCCTCCCATTTCTACTCATTTCAAGCTTAAAGTTGTCCTAATCTATTGGCAGATAATGTAGCTTCTTTCTAGAAGTAGACGCTTGAAATTAGCAAAATTATCTGCCAATAGAATGAAACAATTTCAAGCTTGAAATTAGTTTTAAAAAAATGTCTAGAAATAGGCTTAAAAATCTAATATTTGTTTTAGAATAATCTTATTAGGTACATTTATCGAAGATTTATTTTTTGCCGTGAATTCATACTTTTTACCTCAATATTTTATGGGCTTAAGGGATGTTGAGCCATGTCAGAACAAAAAACGCACAAAGGCAGATGAATAAATACAGTAAACAAATGAAAATCTAGCCACGCCAAAGACCATCATTTAAAATGACTCAGCAAAGACGTACAGCTTTCGGCAAGTCTGATTGTATCAGGTAAATTATCCGTTTTTGTAATCATGTTTTGGGCCTTTTGAACGTTGCTAAAGGTCTTCTAGATAAAATGATTATGTTGATCGAATTCCTGCCTCCCACCGAGAAACTGCACAATATTTCTCGAAACAAATTTGCGCCATTTGTAAGTTAATATTTGACACCACATATTGATTAGTGCTTTATGAATTTTCCCTCCCTGCAGTTTTGTGCCACACTGGGAACAACGGCATCATGTGCATTTGACTGCATCACTGAGATCGGCCCCATATGTGAGGAAAACTGCTCTAACATTTTTATCCTTTTATTTCATTTTATACTACATATGCTTTCGTCATTTTGCAGTCACAGTCATCAGAAATGTCTTCTTTTTCTTGCTTTTTTTTTTATTGCCACAGGTAACGCAGAGGGGATTTGGATGCACATTGACGCCGCCTACGCAGGAAGTGCATTTATCTGTCCAGAGTTCCGACCTCTTCTGGACGGTGTGGAGGTGAGATTATCGTATGCCACGTTAAGCACTAGGCTGTGAGGCTATTCGTAGTTGAAATGTATGTAGTCATAAACGTGCCAAAACGGTTTGCACCTGTATATCATAATTCATACCCCTAATAACAAGTTCATCTGTCCATGTTGCAATTTGTATCTGTAATAATATAGTCCTATTTGTCAACAAAAAAAAAGTCAAATTGTCCCAGCTAACAGAGAACGTTATTCAGTAATATATTCGTCAGGTTCTAAGAAAGTTAGGCTGCAATGGTAGAAAAAGGATGTTTGTGAAATGTTCTAAAACCGTGATTTAATAATGGGTTGGAAACAGTTTGGAAACATTTGGGATCTCATTCATACAACAAGAAGAAAAGCTTATAATTAGCTTATCATAATGAGAAATATTATATACATTTTCCTCTTTTCCAGATGTTTTCAGTTGTTAAAATGTCCCTTTTTGCAGTGTTAGTAATTCCTGTTTTGTAAAAACAGTACCGTCACTCAAAATGAGGGGTTTTATTTGTGAATTGCGAGGTGTGGTTACATAAATATATTCCTAATGGGTGTGAATAGTGGTATACAGGTATACCAACAGTTTTGGCCTTTAATTTTGCCATTAAAGTGAGGAAGGCCATCAAGCAAAGGTCAGGCCAATAGGTTCTTCCCTGTGTGTCTGTGTGCGCGCAAGAGTATTCAAATGTCAAAAATGATGCAAGCTTGAGTGAGCTATGTGTGGAGAAATTGTCTGGCAAAATTAGAGAGCCTTTGAGTTGCCCTGGCACCCAGCTGAGTATTCAGTAGATAAGGGTAAAGTAATTTCCTGAGGCGCATACAGACCTTTAGATAAGCCCCTCCTTTTTTTTTCCCTACATAACCAAATCTCCTTGTTTATAAGCACCAGTTCAAACAGTACCGCTCAGGCCGGGCTTGGCTGAAAAGGCCCTGGTCTTTATCATCATCATAGGCTCGAATGACAGTCGGATGCCATTTCCTGTGTTGGGATTGGTTGCCAGGAAGCTAATGGGACGTAGTAGCCTGCATGGCAACAATTTTATTCTCGGACCCTCTGTGTAGTGTCATTGCAGCAGATGGACAGGATATTGAGCAAGAGAAGCCTGGGCAAATGGATCGCAACACAGATAGAGAGAGCCTCTTAGATGGCAGGTGTGATGGCTGATTAAAGTTTCGAAACCAATATTGTGTCTGTTTATGTTCGCATCCAGGAGCCAGGAGGAAGTTGTGACGATGCTTCACCTCTGTGCATGTCACTGGATTAGCATAATTTGCAATTAACAATATCTTGTGATAGTGCATGAGCAATATATAAACCATACTTGCTTAACACTTAACCAACAAAATATCAGCAAGTGATCACAATGACTGAAGTCTGTGCAAAATAGCCATTAATTAAGAATTTACTGTCTGTACAGAAGAAAATACAGTACATAGGCAACATCAGACACCGAAACCTATTCACATTAATGCCGCTCTAGCACTAGTGGAAGGTGCATTTATGCATTTGGCTTAGTTAGTTAGTTAGTAGAATATAGGCGGATTTATGTAATATTTCTCGTTATGAGACTATTATAAAGCAAATATGAACATTTTGTCCTATTTCTATACATTTTTGACTAATTTCAAGTTTAAAACGGTCTCATTCCATGAGCAGGTATTTTTATTTCCAGG
>JAOUQW010000042.1:1844217-1857893 GCA_028565825.1 Olivaichthys viedmensis | reverse complement strand
AAGGTTGTGCTATGACACTTTCCAGGTCATGACAGCTGTGAACAGTCACATAATAGTGGTGTGATGTGACTTAGTGTTCCTAATGAGGGTTAAATCGGATAATTAAACATAGAAGAGCGTATGCACTTTCGCTCTGCAGTGCCTCCTGAACTTGACACTTGGTGGAAATAACATCAACATGAAAACCTGCTGTATAACACTATTACATAGTGCAGGTTTTGACAAAGACAATCTATGACACTTCAAAAGGCAGGGTTATGTATATTTCCTCTGGCCCTTAAGTAACATGTGTTTAATTGAGCTATTTATAAGATTGCTTATGAATATTTATAACAATGCCATGACACTGAAATGACTGCTGTGTACATTTTCTCTTACCCTAAAGTAGAGTTTGGTTTTGATGTTTGGCATGTTGACCAATCAGCAACAGGTATGTAAACAATAGTTGACTAATGTGACACTTTGGGGGAAAATGAAGCAGAATAATAATAAGAATAATAATGGTGATGATGATGACTATTATTATTATTATACCAGAAGTACACTGAGCTACAAAGTTAGTTGTCATGACGTTCTAATACAAGTCAGCCCGGAAAGTGTCATAACGGAACCTTGTGTCAACAAAAATATGTCACTTGACTCACGTGTTGTGTCAAGTTAACAGAGAAATTGACAAAAGCAGTCTTTATGACAAATGATGGTGGTTAGAATAAGCCTTTATAAAATGTTTATGTAGGTTTGTGTCAGTTGTCATGAAGAGATTATGTCAGTGTCATCTAGCCTTGTGAACAGTACACTAAATATAAAATGGCGCCAGCAATTTTAATATAAAAACTACCCTTCGGTCGATGCGCATACGTACCAACTAGAGCCTGGGCAAATCCCAAAGGTTAAAAATCAGAACTGAGAAATTTACAAAACATATTATTATATTACATCAGAAATCCGCTCTGAATAAACGTATCGTATTGTCTCGTGGTCGGTTTGGCATATTTCACGTGTTACAGTTGTCTTGCATAACCATTAATACTGACCTTTATTGATCTTATAAATATACTGACCACACAGTGCCTGAGTGCATCAACAAATGTCCTAATCATGCATTAGAAGAATTTTTTTAAAACACTTTAAACATTTACTCACCTCGGCTCTGGATTGAGATTCCCTTTATGCTCCATTTTCTATGGCAAGGCCATCAAATACACCACTTCTGCTCACAGAAACTGCGTCTCGTTTTCATAAAGGCTGATAACGTGTGGCTGACATGTGACATGTTTATCGCCTACATGCTTAAATATTAATAATACTGTATTGCAACCAGTTAATTAAAAAAAAAGAATTTCAATAATCACTCAATATGCTACGAATGCAAACCAGATGGCTTTCAAAATCAAAAAGTAAGGCGCAATAATTTTCCCAGGGCTGTTAAATGACCAAACAAACAACGCATACACACTTTTCTGTTTGCACTGATAGGCTTCAGGACGTTCAGGAGCTGTGTCGTCATCAGCTACGGGGCTTTATAGTGGTGTAATAAATGGATCCAGGAGTGAAGCATCATAATTAAAAGGTGATGTACAGCGAGAAATTCGAATTTACACAGTTTCTCCCAGAGATGTTCATTATTTGTTAGATACATGAGGCTCATCGCTCCAGTGCAAAACTAAAGAAGCAAAACTTCAGACACCAAAAATCGACTACATAAGGAGCAAATGTATTAAAAAAAAAAAAAAAAAAAAACTGTATAAATTAAAATTCTTTGCCAAATTATTGCTTTAACAGATGTCTAGACACGTACAGGTACTTTTTCGGTTAGTTTCAGTCCCCAAGTTGAAGAACAGGAAAGGCCCGTTTTGTGGCTTGTACAGTCACTGAGGACAACCGTGCCTCCCATCAACATGAAAAATGACAAGATCTACAGGTCCTCGGCATCACAAAGATCGTACAGGACTTCCAGAATCGTGCCAATGGACCAGGCTTGGGTCTCACAACTGAAAGGGCAGGATTGTCCGTTTGCATTGGTCAGCTCAGGTAAACCTTTCCAGGGAGATCTACAATACGCAAAGCAAAACAAGAGAATAGATGATTGCAATGCTCCGATTTTCCTGAACCGCTTGAGAAATATGTGTTTTAGAGCTCTCTTGGTGTACCTCTCCAAGTGCACGTAATGCCTGGAGAGAACGTTCTTCACCACCCCCACCGTCTGATCGTACACCTCCTGGCCCTTCTGCTTGGCAAAGTACAGTTTGGCTCTTAGGAAGTAGCCGACCGGCCAAAGCCACTCCTGAAAAGAAAGAAAGCATTCAAGAAGGTCGGTAAACACTTCCATCACCCAGAATTTAGTGGGTGTAATAGTGATGGCAAGGGGACGTACAGGTCCTTGGTGGTAATTGAAGCCTTTGGCGAGGTTGTAGTTGTCATTGTCCAGAGCGTTGTCATATATGCCGCAGTAAACCATGTCACTGTCATGTTGAATCATGAACAAAAAAGAAAAACAAAAGCGGAATTTGTTTACAAGTGTAACAGAAATAGATTTTGTTTTATATAGATCATCCTCTTCTTTTTTTTCTTTTAAAACAAGTTTACAAACTGCTTTACAGAGCAGCTAAAATTGTTTGAAATGGAACGAGAAAATAAACGGAGATAAAAAAAAACAGATTAAAATGCAAAAAAAATCAAATAAAATTATAATATAAAATAAAATAACAAAAAGACAAAACCTAATTGAATGCAATATTTAACAAACGTGTTTTTAGATTTTCTGGCTGCCTATTAAGTTCTGCATAGACCACAAAGTCCTGTTTATAAGCTCTAAATGGTTTAGCTCCGGCGTATCTTGCTGATCTTCTGAAGCAATACAGCCCATCCCGAGCGCTTCGTTCAGCTGAGAGAAGTCTACTGTTAATCCCGAGTATCCCTCGCAGCTCAGCCGGTGGAAGATGTTTTCTTATATCGCCCCTAAGCTCTGGAATAGATACTGAACAACTCGTCACGGGTTAAGGCAAGTGCGTGATGATTTAGACTTTTTTTGACGATTTTTGATGTTTGCACTACGCTAAACTGGTAGCTATAAGCTTCCCTTACTTATTAGCAACAATTGAAATGTAGCTCCAGTGCAAAACTAAAAGAAGCAAACATCAGACATGTCTTGGCTGATCAACTGGCTGATTTGAGGTAAGAAAAAAATTATGTATATGTAATTTATTGCTGAATTACTGCTTCAAGTTGCTGTAGAGAAAAAGCCTCCGCTTGCAGAAAATAATAGTTCCACTCACTCTGGGTCTAAAGTCTTCATTCCCAGTGGCCCAAGCAGATTTTTCTCAGCAATCTCTAAAGCCGCCCATGCTCTATCCACCGAAAACAACTCCGGAGCCTGAAAAACAGAATCTACTATAAACAGCTTGTACAACATGTGCTATGTCTCAGGTCCAAAAGCCTGAGTCGACCAAGAATTGTTTATCATTTTTATATTTTCTAATATAATAATTCAAAGATTTGGATATTCTTGAAACAGAATTTCTTTAACGATAGTAAGAACAGTTTAATCGATCATGTACAGAGGGCCATAGTAACCAAGTCCTTAAGAGACGGCAACAATGACATTACCGATTAAGAATGAAGCTCCAATTGCATACAACTGAGCAGTAGTTTTGGATAATTGATCAAATGAACAGTTTGTTGTTATGTTTTTATTGGAATTATTATAAAAAAATTTTTTTACGTGCTTACCACCACCATGGCAATGGTGAAGTTGGGTCGGAGCTGATAGTCACACCAGGGACTGGAGGCACCGTAGGTGTCTTTATAAATGCCTCTTTTGTGCACAAGCTCTGGATGTTTTTCATGTATTGCTTCCGGATCGGGCGACACATAGAACATCTTCTCAAAGTTGTTCTGGATTCTTCGGTTCCACTCCTCGTAGGACATGGTGCGAGTTTCACCTGGTGAGAAAACAGAGGTGGTCGTGCTTAACCAAAATACCTACCAAGATTCATTGTAATACGCAATACTTGCATATTAAGTGCGTGTTTCAGGATGTGAGACATACCCATGACATCTCTATGAACACTGACAGAAGAGTAGGGAAAGTGACCGTTTTGGTTCAAACACATCAACCAGCGCACGGTGGACTTGCAGAGACCCATGATCTCCACCGCAGAGCCGTCTCTGAAATCAAAAACAGGCCGCTTATTAACTAACGTATTAACCCTCATTAATATTACTCTTCGACTTGTCAAATCATTTCATTTGTTTAAATTGTTGGTACTGATGCAGAGTTATAAAAAGAAAAAATTAAACAGGGGAAAAAAAAGAACCAGGAAACGTACAGGAAGGAAGGAAGCACAGCTGCAGTACCTGGGAGTCGCTGGTGTCCCTCGATTGCCTGCTTTATCGCTCTCACCAATTTTATCCATCCAGGTCCCGCAGTTGAATCGATTTCCCCCGTATACAAAGCCTGTGTCTGGGTCTACTTTCGCCTCAACGTCAAACCCTGGCAAATATGTACATAAGAGAAAGATTGATAGCAAAACATAAGGTCGTAAGGTCAATGGAAGGGTATTCAACATCAACACGAAAAATAATGTGTGCAAGCCAAGACTAGTATGGTAATTAAAAGACTTCTATAATAAGGCATAATATAAATGTTCTAACATGAGTGAAACAGCAAGAAAACCAAGCCCTAATAGTAACCACATAAGCATAAAACATAAAAAAAACATAAAACATTGCCAAAGTGCACTAGTTTTTTATTTATTATTGCATTCTACAAGTAACTGTTATAATACAATTCTACAATAGTTTTCACTATTGATTTCCTGTTGGCAGTCCAATAGATATACTGTTATTATTAATTATCTGGCAACCTTACAAGGCCATTAAGTATATTTACAGACTATGATATGTTAATTAGGCTAACCTTCATCTCTCATGATACAATCAATCTGTGGCCCAGCGTTCCGCTCTCTGAACATGATGCCGTGCATGTGACGCTGCATGGTCTCCTGGATGACATCGTACAAAGGCTGGTCCTTGGGAGAAAAGCATAGTATTATTATTATTATTATTATTATTATTATTATTATTACTACAAGAAATTATTTTAATAATATAAGAATTCTAATAATAATTATTATTTATTATTATTATTATTATTATTATTGTATTATTAATATATAAAGAAATAATGCAAAAATCTAAACAAAAACAAAAAAACATTTAAAAAATATATATAAATAAGTAAAAACATATACTTTTTTAAATACGATAATGATAATAAAAATAATAATAATTATTATTATTGTAGTATTATTACTGCACAAAAGTAATGGAAAAATCTAAACAAATATGCACATAAGAAAAATACTGATAAGTAAGCATAAAAAAACAAAACACATTTTTTACAAATATGATGTGAAATTTAAAGAAAAAATAAACAATTTATATTTTATAACAGCATAATTTTATTATTATAATAAAAAATGATGTAATGCAAATAAAATACATTATTCTACTCTTTTGCAACAAATCCTACTAAATGCTATATTGTCCATGCTATGTGATAATGTGGCATATTAGTGAGGGGCAATGGTGGCTTAGTGGTTAAGGTTATAAGGTTCAGAAGAGCTCAAATCCCAGGACCACCAGAGAACCAATGATGTGCCCCTGATCGAGGCTCTAACCCTCAACTTCTCAGCTCAAACGCAAGTCATCTGCCAAATAAATGAATGTAAATGTAAAATATAAAACATCACACAATTAAATTTTACAGCCGTAAAACACTTCCTTTGTCCCTTACCACAGTGCCTGCAGGCTGAGGTTCAGACTCGTCCGTAGGGTACATGCGCGACACGGGACACGACAGGATGTCCATGCCATTGGGAACTATAGCACAGTAGTCCTGGATGCACTGCAGCCACCACCACACAGCGTCCCGGCAGTTGTAACGAGCCCCCGTGCCTTCGCCAAGCAGGTTGGGGATCAGGCCGTGTCTCAGAGTACCGGCAAAAGCCAGGATAATGTTCCTGTAGAGAATGTTAGTTCTAATATATCTGGTTTATGCTAATGCATATACATATTAGAGACCAAGACAGCTGATGACGTCATTCTATACAGATCGATGTGAAGCCATTTGGCCGAGAGAGAAGACGCAGATGATAAACAAATTTAAATGTTTCAAGCATAAATTCATGGATTTGTTAAATGTCACAACCTCTGTAAAGGGTAAATTATACTATTTTCATACCTCAAATATGCTTTTATGTTTCTAATAATAATAAACTTTATTTAGTAATTCTATTTGGAGTACCCAGTCTGGTTTAATGATGAAAGAAGAATCTTATTGTATGTAGCCAGGTTGAATTTACAAGTGTAAAACCCACAGTATATTATTGACTCAGATGTTAAGACCTTTAAAAAGATTTTTTAAAAGTCCTTTAAAAGTCGACAGAAATATATGCAAGTCTATGGTCGACACTTCAGTTGGCTTCAGTTGTGCACCCTGTGTCAGCCATCAAGAATGTATATTTATGGCAAGGACAAACAGGTTAGCAATAAATGATGAAGCCCTCCTGACAAATCTTTACTTATTACTACTAGACATTTTGAAATGACCTGGAAGACCTTCAAATATCTTCATGGTCTTGTTTGCGCAATGCTAAGTCGCCCCTGCTGGCCTTCATTCATTGGTAACAATTTTAGCATTTCTTGGTGATGTATTTCCAGATGGGCCTGTATGTTATATATTCCAGACAGCTGAAGTGTACCTTGCCTCTACGTGTCTTCCAGGGATGAGCATGAGACCACGCAGTGCTATGAAAGTGTCTCGGCCCCAGCAGCGGGAAATCCCAGACGAGAAATGAGGCAGGCCTGTATAAGGGAGAAATTAATTCAAAAGCCAAACTCTACAGAATACAGTCAACGTTTGCACATTTTCCATGCTTGACCTGCACATGTATGGATCACACAAGTAAACTGATGTCACTCTATGAAAAAGGTGATTGAAAGCTGATTAATTTTTTTTTCACCTTTATTAAAATAGTTTGGGTAAAAAAATTAATAGAATAGAATGCTATTTTTATAGAATAGAATATAAAAATAGCATTCTATTCTATAAAAAAAATTACCCAAACTATTTTAATAAAGGTGAAAAATCAGACCCATGAACATCTTTCATGCACATCCCTCTATAATAAGCAAACTGGATACATGTCCTATATGTCTCTTATGTCCTATATAAGACTTTTAATATGAAGTACAAAACTGGACCATGATACCTGCAGCCAGGGACACACAGCATTGCTCGTCCCGCTTGGTGATGGCATTGAGACGATGTGGGACATCCTGCAGGGCGGGAGAGAGAGTGGGGAGAGAGGGAACAGGGCCCACACCACACATCTGCACTGAGCCCAGCGCCAGCTGCTTCACCAGGGTGGAACCGATCCGCACAAAGCTGCCATTTTACCAGAGCCAATCAGAATAAACAGTACACAGAAATCCCAAAGCACCTTCTGATCCTCCTTATTGTTTTTGTTTTTAGATGGATGGATGGGTGGGTGGATGGGTGGGTGGATTGTTTGGAAGGGTTGGATGGGTTGTTAGAAGTATTGGAAGGATGGATGTGTGGGTGGATGAGTGGGTTGGTTGGATGGGATGGATGGATGTGTGGGTAAATGGGTTGGACGGATGAGTTGGACAGATTGAACAGATGGGTTGGACAGATGGGGTGGATGGGTGTGTGGGTGGATGGGTTGGATGGGTGTGTGGGTGGATGGGTGGATAGATGGATGGGTTGGATGGATGAATGGATGGGTTGGTTGGATGGATGGATGGATGGGTTGGATGGATGGGGTGGATGGGTGTGTGGGTGGATGGGTGGATAGATGGATGGGTTGGATGGATTGGATGGATGGATGGGTTAATTGGATGGATGGATGAGTTGGTTGGATGGATGGGTTGGTTGGATGGATTGGATGGATGGGTTGGTTGGATGGGTTGGTTGGATGGATGGGTTGGCTGGATGGGTTGGCTGGATGGGTTGGCTGGATGGGTGTGTGGGTGGATGGGTTGGTTGGATGGATGGGTTGGTTGGATGGATGGATGGGTTAGATGGATGGGTTAGATGGATGGGTTGGATGGATGGGTTGGATGGATGGGTTGGATGGATGGGTTGATTGGATGGGTTGGATGGATGGGTTGGTTGCATGGGTTGGTTGCATGGGTTGGATGTGTAGGGGGTTGGTAGGTGTATTGATGGATGGATGGGTGGGTGGATGAGGATAGGTGTACTGATATGAGGATAGGTTGGTAGGTGTATTGATGGTGGGCACGTGGTTGGAAGGATAGACTCAAAAATAGCGAAGTATGCAAGACAAACTTTGACATCTTGTTGAAGACAACATCCACAGCTGTAGTGTATGCCCCAGCAATGATGGCATCGAAGTAACATGGAATAAGGTAGCGTGGGATTCGCTTCAGATAGGCAAAGATGGCGTGGAACCACTTCCCCACCTAAGACATTCGAGATATAAGACCAAACCTTACAGACACTAATTTTCAGAACAATACGATGGGGAACAAGTTAAGAAAACAAGCTTTTGTGCCCTACCTCCCTCAGCGCTCCACCTTTATTCATGAGACGAGAGCTAATGTAGTCGACCATCCAGTCGCCCTGCCTCAGGTTGTTGCAAAAGGGGTGGCCGAGGTCGTTCTTGGGCCGAATGTCCGAAAGCACTGACATGAAACCTGTGTATAAAAGCAGACTTGTGTATTCCAGAAGATCAAGAGCAGCTCATTTCAAAAATTGGAAATCGAACCGTGAAAATGCCAGTAGTTAAGTTACAGGCTGGTCTTCTATACCTTGAAGGCCTCCGTACTTTAGGGGCATCCAGGATGGGATATCGTAGCATCCTCCACCGTACTCCCGCTCCTCATCATTACAGCAGAACAGCAAGACATTTATCTCAGCCAAGGACAGCTTGGAGATCAGGCTTTAGTGTAGAGAACAAATGCAATACACTCGTCATGATGACAATTGCAGTTTAATCCAAGAAAGTATATATATCATGATTCTACGAACAACAAGAATCTTGATCAAAATGAGAGATAAAAGAGGATGAAAGCAGAATGCTCACAATTCCAGGGAAATTTTCAGGATTCCAGAAACACCCGGGTCGGTTAGACTGCCCAACTTGTACAGGCGATTGAACTGAGAGAGCTGAGTGCGCAGGAAGCCCACCATGTCCCGAGTTTTGGAATCCAGACTCACCCTGTACAAGGTTAGCGCCATGTAATTGACATGATGGTGATTAAGTTAATATGGTGGTGATGACAAATCGTTTTGGAGAACAGAAACCGGATGTAATGCCCCGTCCCAAATGGTGCCCTTAGTCCTACTTAAAGTCCGCACTTCATGTCAAGAAAGTGTGGACCTATAGCACAGTACTCCCTAGGTATAATGGTCGGGTTAGGGCGACAGTCAGTGTTAGCTGTGGGTGTGCTTACCTGAAAGCAATCACACTGCCGGGAGTGAGACGATTAAACACAATCTCCTGAACAAACTCATTGCAACCATTTGTTGCAGCCTCTCCTTGTTTCACAACTTGGCTGTCCTTAAGCTGTCAAAACAAAACAGAAAAAAATCTGTACTAAGTCCACCTCACAGTTAATTGAGACTCTGTGGTTTTGCGCTTTTGCTATTCTAGACCTTCTTTGGCTTCGGTATTGAATGAACCTACAAGCCAACCATGTGATTTCAGTTCTACTAGTACAAGGTTAGCACCATGTGCTGTGAATACCAAGGGATTAGACTGAGGTAATCACTGGGCGCTCAAATAAGCAACATGAAGATCTAGGATGGTAGACATTGCCCTTCCGCTCTTAGTTCTGACTAATTAAGATGACTTGCTACTACTTACAAGTCCAACCCTATAAAGCTAAGTAAGTTATCAGACATTACAGCATGCCCCTGAGACTATTCTTTCCAGCTGATGTAACAGTTTGATGGCATCCTGCCCAGGCGCTGCTGGTCACCCAGGTTTCAGGTTACCTGCAGTTGTTCCCGGAGCTCCACCGTGTACTCCGGCATGCCGTTTATGCACTTCTCATCTTTCATGTATGAGCCAATGTCTCTCTCCACCGTACGTGCCTCCAGGATCACCTCATCTATCTTGCCTGTGCAGTAGCAGTACATGCAACATGTCAGATCTTTTTGATTTATCATAAATAGTCAATATTCATCAAAGTTCCAAAACTAAAAGATGTCTAGATTCAGACAGTTTGATGGTATGCAGACCTGGTATGGACAAGGGAGACAGTCTTTCCCTGTAGTGGTGCGTTTTGGGGTTTTTGAAGGCCGTTCGAGACACAGTCACCACAGACTGGTGTGTGCTTGGACAATGCCTGGTTACAGCCACCGTGTCTTCATCCAGCTGGTCTACGTAGACCTTCAACACACATGGCCAAACCATAACCACTTTCTCACTTCAGGATACCAAATGTCGAAGCCAAATTTGTTAAGGCGTAGGTGTTATGCAGACCTGTACGAAGCCCTTCTTGGCCAGCTCCTGGTGAAGCCTATTGAGCGCCAGCTTCCCTGCCAGGATGCCCGACTGGAGGTTCACCTCCCCAGAAGATGAAGGCAGGGCATCCAGGTTCCATCTGGGGTACAGACGCTCTTCCTTGACCACTGATATCTAGGCAAAACATTCAGGTAGAAAGGTTAACTAACCAAGAATTTACGCTGAAAGTCCCACTTTGGTCTCCTTCGCCCTAACCCTAAGACAACCCTCTATGCCTTACCAAGTCGAGGCTAGTTTAGGTAATTGTTAGCAAATAAAGTCTGCCATTTCCTTACCTGGTGAGGAACCAGCTCGTCGTATCCTCTCGTACTGCCTGTGGCACAACATGCCATTGATACGATCGCAGAGCTAGGGAGGCAGTCGTACACAGACCGAACCTTTAACAAACGAACACAGTGCACATTCATACAGGAATGCAATGATTGTTCACTATAAAATGATGAATTCCCTTTGTTGTCCCAATCAGATCTATACTTTGCTAAACGACTCAACTTTTGATCATTACTAGCAATACCACAGTATTTCGGTAAGCCATGTACTGAGTACAGGCCTCACGCAACCTCTTTCTTTACTAACCTGAATGGGACACTCGTTGTCATGGCTAACGTCAAGGAACATAGCATGCGCTATGCCTGGAACCAAAGGCCTTAGGTTGGGCTGGACAAAGGAACCAACAGGTTCTCCTCCAAAGCGATACACCAACCTGCCTTCCTCATGGCTGTCCCCAGCGCTCATTGCCTCTGGAGCAAAACACGGCCAAAGTCATTTGCATGCATTAGCCAGGGGACAATTCATGCTAACCGACTAACTGAGGTACAATTTGATGGACGGTATGAGATAACTGTGGTTTGCCTGTATTTTATGTCTAGAACAGTGAACTCAACCCTGCTTCTACAGATATACTTTCCTCTTCTTACCCACCTAATCTTGCTAATTGATGCCTTGTTGAAACCCTGCTTGGGTGGATTAGGTGTTGGATACAGGTGGGAACTGAACTGAAGATAGATCCTCCAGGAACAGGGTTGGTGACCACTTGGCTAGACCTTAAGAATAAGTTGTTAGCACAGGGGCTTTCAATCCAGTCCTTCAATCCCAGGGACATCCAAGCAATCCACATTTATTGTGTTCCAGTTCCTAACACATGTGAGCCAGGTAAGTGCATTCTGCAAGTTTTATTTTTTTTACCAGACTCAGGAATTTGGAGCTGGAACACAATAAAAACATGGACTATCTTGTGCCTTCTTTTTCAGACACAATGCCAGTGCTAGCCAGTGAACCTTTTTGAGGTGCAGCCTGTGTTTCCAGCAGTTAAAGAGCCAAACCATTACGCAATCAGATGGGAGTTTACTAATGAACGGCAAGGAAGACTTTTACAAGGCATAATTCGGGCTATAAGAGCAATTTTTTACCAACCCAAGTCAAACCCTTCATCATCCATACATAGCACAAGGACATTGCCATAGACAACAATTGGCGCAAGATTAGAGATACATCTATATATTCATTGTGTCGCTGCTCAATTTTTGTTATCATTAGCACTAGAAAGTTAGCTTCTATTTAGTCCATTGCAGTTGCCAATAAAATTGTTATTTCTTCCTCAGACCATTGATTCCTCATCGCTCTATTTATTTTGCTGGGTTTTTTTTCAACAATAATCTACCTTGAGTTGCTCGAGTGATGCCTCCCTCAAACCCCTGATATCACTAGCAGTAATATCACCATCACTAGTGATACTAGTAGTATCACTATTTTGTGCTGAAACCAATCCCATTTTGCTGGCGAGAAGCAGTTCTTTTGCAGTTGGAAACTTGCAGAACGGTTCAAAATCTAAGCTTCAGTTTGAGATTTGGCACAAGCTCTGGAACCAGTACCAGCCCCTTTTTTTCGGTGGAAAAAGGCTACCTGAAGACTGAATAGAGATTGAGATTGTATTAGATACCTTGTTTACCTATGTCTTAAAAGTGAATGATTTTACTTATGGTCAGGAAAATATTAGGACTATTAACAGTGTGGAACATCTCTGCATTACATGTGCATACATGCACTGACTCTGCAGAGATTCTGCCATTACTGCAAACACCATGAAAGCTGTAAGGAGCATAACACTGTGCCAGTCTCGGAACCATTGTTCTCCATGCAGTTTCCTCTCTTTCACTCTTACCCCGGATGAGGGAGGTAATGCCAAGGCGACTGACGAAGGCATTGTCCATCTCCTCACTCCGCGTGAAGAGTTCAGCCACCACGTACAGATCAGGCCTGTGCTCACGAGCGATCCTCAGCATGTACTGCAGCCAGGCATGGCAGCAAGGTTAAAGCACAGAGTGAAAGTGAAAAAGAGCAGAAAAGCAGACATGCAAAGGACATGCAAAGAGCATTACGGTGAGAAGTTGTGCAAAATGGAGAAAGGTAAGCCCATGCCCAGGAGTTAATAAATTGAGCAACATTACAATTGCGTTAGTATAATAGTAAATTTATTATTATTATGCAAAAGCCAATTAGAATCAAATTCAAATCCGTAAATATATTAATAATATTATGGAAATAAATAAATAAAAGAGAGAAAAAGAAGAACAGATTTAACATCATGCCTCTCAGAGTTTGCAGCTTTTCTCAGTACCTCGGACGAGACTCGTAATCCCCAGACGGTTAACAAAGGTATTGTCAAGCTGCTCGCTGCCCGTAAAGAGCTCAGCTATGACGTACAGATTGGGTCTGACCACCCTGGCAGCGGCTAACATCGCCTAGAGCACAACATACAAACGTCATACTGGGCTTCGAAATGAGTTAAGGTCATCTTGCAGGCTGTGGGTCCCAAATGCAGTCCTTGTTATTGTTCGATTACCAAATACCTGGTTTTAGTGTGCTGAACAAGCTAGTGGTTGCTTGGGATCGAACTGAGAACCAGATTCCCACAGATTTCATTAACCCACTTTAACAAGTTGGTAGAGCTCAAAAAATGTGATGGAATGAAATATACAGTTGGGGTCCAAAAGTCTGAGACCACATTGAAAATCTGGGATTGTTTTCATTGCCACTGTATGGCACTCTAAAACGCTTTGCTGAAACTGGATCAGTCGTATCCAAAGCACGATCAGGCAC
>JAOUQW010000042.1:1804171-1828147 GCA_028565825.1 Olivaichthys viedmensis | reverse complement strand
GTTTAATTAAATCTGAAGTTTATTTTTATGGGGAAAAAAATCAGACACAAAAACCTGAAAATCAAGTACCACTCATTCATCAATAATCGAATCCATACACAAATAAGGTCTTGTTGCTGTGATCTTAATTATCAAGCAACCCAGGACAACATGAAGACTAGTTCGGCAAAAAGAAACACACTCACTCACCCCCTGTTCACTCCAGGACTCTGAATGGCTAAACACAGCGCAGGTGAAGAGCGAGAACGCATCCTCAAACGGCGCTGTATGGTCTTCCAAGACCTTGGAAACGCTTAATAATCGCAAAACACAGGGTGTCGACACTCACTAGTGCTAAGGCTAACCAGGGATAACTAACTATCTGCAAAACTTAGAAACCCTGTTATAATTACATCTACTTCCACTCCTCAACTGAACTCAGCAAAAAAGTTACATTTTCTAGCTATCCCACATTTATAGTAATTTAATTTACCTTGATTTGGCTGTACATTCAGTATTTAATTGTATGTAAAGCTAAAAAAAAAGCTAACAAGTCATATCATATGCTTTAAACATACACAAAAACCTGTAATAAATGAGTAATCCAAGGTCACAAACAAGTTACGAATGTACCTATTGTTGCCAATACCCAGTTTTCACACAGGGTTAGCTGGTCTTAATTTGTATTAATTAATTTACCTATATTTACCTGAACATTACACTAACAACTACCGATATTAAGTTGTAGGTGAAGCTAAAAGTCAGAGGTTTTAAAGTTCTATCTGAAACAATCCCATGCCTGAATCAGAACTCCAAAAGCCAGTAACAAAGGAGTTGCAAATGACATTAAAACAAAGAAACACTCCGGCTGAACACACCTCCTCGTTCAATGCGACCGTATTGTGTGTGTGTGTGTGTGTGTCCATCGCCAAGTGCCTGTGGGTTAATCAGATTTGGAGCTTGTTGGGGGGGGTGACCTAGTGTGTGTGTGTGTGTGTGTGTGTGTGTGGGCAAATTTCTTCAGTTTTTAATCCCCAGCATGTGAGTGTGGGTTACTCATCTGTGTGTGTGTGTCTATACTGTTTGATACTACAAGTACAAATGTATCGTGTGTGTGTGTTTTAGCCAACATGGACAAGCTCAGGTTAGTGTAATCTCACCCACATAGAGACACACAGATATATACACACACACACACCTTGGCACATATGTACTTGTATCAAATAGTATAGAGACAGATACAGAGAGAGCGAGAGAGGCAGAGAGACAGATAGAGAAAGAGAAAGAGACATGCTGAGAGAGAGAGAGACGGACCCAGAGCGCGAGAGAGGCAGAGAGACAGATCCAGAGAGCGAGAGCGGCAGAGAGACAGATCCAGAGAGCGAGAGCGGCAGAGAGGCAGAGAGACAGAGAGACAGAGAGAGAGAGAGAGAGGACCAAAGTGTAAACACATTCCCGAGTGAAGTCGCTGTGTGCGGATTTAAAACTCGGAACTCTCTGGACGTGTTCTGAGTTTCAGGAAATTCGGACACCCGACACGACCTTCACACTTGCCACACACACATTATATATATATACACACGTTTGTACTACTATACTTGTGAGGACTTCCATTGACAATGATAACTGTAGGTAATTAATGCTATGCTTCTAGATCTGAACCCAACACTAACCTTAACCTCAGTAACACTCACACACACTCCCCCGAACCCTAACCTCAGTAACGAAAAGCAAATCTGAAAAGTCGAATGACATCACTAGAGCCAAAAAGTCCCAAGTTCCTGTCCTTGTGGGGACATTCGGCCCTCACCAAAATATAAAACACACACACACACACACACAATAACGACTCATTGGAGGCAGAACAGCAGAGAGAGGGAGATAGAGAGATGGAGTGATGGATGGGCTGTAGGAAGGGGGACGAGGGAAAGTGCAGCCTCCACACTTCCTGCTATTAAGAGGCAGGAAAATAAAGACTCAGCTGATAACACACACACACATTCACCCACTTACCCACCTACACACACAGAGGAAACACAAACACCTTGGTCAGCTCTGAATTATGGGAAAGGCGAAGACAGAACACCAGCAGAGTCAGCAAAGTCACATACAAGTACATTCATTTGGTTGTGTGTAAAAGCAGCCGGTCGGCCAAAAATAAAAATGTATAGAATTTTCCCCTTTACCCACAAACGTCCAAGGAGATGTTCGGCTCCAAATAGAATTTTTAAAGTTTCCACAGTTTCCATACAGGGGCTTTTCGGGTGTTCGGGAGTGATGATGTCATCACATTTATTATTTAATTTACTAGTTAAAATAAAGTAGCTTTAGCGGCAGCTACACTAGCGAGCCGGAAAAATCGCCTTGTGACAAATCTATACTATATCCATGCCACCTACTGACACGCCCCCTTTTCCTACGGCAAGCCGCAGGGCCATTTGGCCCAAAACGTTTGGGAAACGCGTCTCTATATACTTAGACTTGGGTGTTAGGCGACTAAAAGTAAAACATGGCACCTTAAACATTCGAATGTGGACGTTCGTCAATTCGATAGTGAAATTCGTCTTGACAGTCCCCTGCTGGGCGTGGCTTAATATTCTAATGAGCAAGCTTGATTGACATCTCTGCCCGAGACTCCCAGCCTGCTCCTGCACCCGTGCAGAAATAAGCGCGACGAGAAGAGGTGACTCGGGATTGCTCGCCATGACGTAGGACAGACAGGTGATTCAAGCTTTACCCGAGATAAGCCCCGCCCACTTTACAACCGATTGGGAGAAATTTTGGCACCCAGTACAAGACGACATTAACCTAATTAGGAAATCTGGAACTTTAATGATCGATAGGTCAAAGGTTATGAGTAGGCCTGAGGGTTAAGTGCATGTTTGAGTGTGTATGTTCGTACGAGTGTGTCTGAACATGTGTAATGTGTGTATATTATATATATATATATAAATATAAATATATGTGTGTGTATATGTGTGTCTCACCTGTTCCGGTCCTCGCTCTCGGCGAGTGTGTTTTCGATGCCGCTGTCCGTCTCGACGTCCTCGTGAAGTTCCGGGTGTACGAGCGCTCCCGTGTCCTCGTCTGTAAACGTCTCGCACTCGCTGTACGCGCTCTCCGAACCCAGGTACGCGCTGTCCGACACCTCCGCCTGCTACACACACACATCATAATTTAATGTGTGGAGAGGCTGCAGGAAATCAGATTAACTGTTAAAAATAAATAAAAAATACTCTGGGACCTCCTTGACGTCTTCGTACTCCGCCATTTCTCACAGTTTCAGTTTCAAATGTATTTGTAAATTAAGCTCTAAAAAAAAAAAGAAAAAAAAAAGAGATGGGACTACTTTTCCATAGGGAAGAATTTGTGGTTAGTGTAGTTGTGAGGCTTGGCGCATGGATACCATAAAACCTTAGCGGAAGTGTCAGTAAACCGGAACTACTTTTCACGCTGTTGTGTTGGAAAGAACAGCTCTGGGAAGACTCTCACTCATTTCGGTCTCAGGACGTGCAACGGTTATCGTTTTGAATTTGTGTTACATAGTCCATTTACTGACAGACTTTAACGACTGCTCTCGTCTGTGGTGGTCGTGCTTCAGATGAATATTTCTTTAAACTTCATCAGAAAGCTGCACGACAAAATGAATACAGGACATTGATGACTTCAGCCATTTACACGCTTCACGCGTGTGGGAAAAAATGTGGAAAATCAAACCTAGTGAGGTTGGGAGCTTTAAAGACAAGGTGACACACACACACACTCAAAATATTCCTCGTGAATATTCATCATATGTAAAGTTATTACCGAACCGCATGACGCCAGTATGGAAACAAAAACCACAATGGACGCCATTTATCCAAACGTCCAATTAACGCGTCTATTTAAAGTAATGGGTCATAAATAGCTTTTACTAAACACAAGCCTAGCTAAGTTTCCAAAATAAATAAAGACATAAGGCAAAACACGATCTAGAACTACTAGAACCAGACAGCACATGAGATACAAGATCAATAAATATTGTGAAATCTTTTTTGAAATAAATAATAAAAATCAGGGCTAGATTTGAAACGGATTGTAAGAGATCGTAATTTCAAACCGGTTCCAGACAGCGTACATCCTCGGCACACGCAAATTTCGTAATTCTGCGCAATGGAGAGTTTCGTTAAAGTGTGAAAACCACGACGGACAGAGCTGTCAATCAAACCACTTCTGAGGAAAAAAAAAAAAAAAAAAACTGTTCAAATTGTTTGACATTCAAAAAACAACAACACAATATCATGATGATAAGCTATTGAAAAATAAGAATCCAGATTTCAGCCATTTCATTTTATTTTATTTACCATTACGCGTCTGTCATCAGTGAGAAATTAATCAAAATTACAAAGAGGAAAAAAAAAAAAAAAACCTGTCGTCAAAGCTTTATTTAATAAAGAAAAATAAAGAAAACCCCCCACTGGCTAAATGAAGGTAGCAGGTGTTGCTCGAGGTTATTTCTCTTTGACAGCTATAATTAAACAGAGGTAAACATGCGACATTAAGCAAGCTCCAAAAATGAAAAAGGACTTGCGAGCGAGTTTTATAAAGCCCAAATCTAGAACCCGACAGTACCTGCATGAATGCTGGTGACACTCCAGGAGGAGAAACTCCCAGAGGGCAGGAGGCCGTGCCCAATACCATGGTTTTGGAGAAGAAAAAAAAAGCAAAAGCAAATGGTCCGCCGAGACAAAAGCAAACGCCGACTTCACGCTCGTCACAGGGAGTTTTGGGGAGGGAAGGAGAGAAAGAGAGAGAGAGGAAGAGCGAGTGATGGAGACGGAGGAAGAGGGACTGAGGGTGAAAGAGGCCGAGGTTTAAAGTGTAACCCTTGGGAAAGTGAAGCGTCGCCTGGGAAGTCCGAAGGGCAGAACAGGCGGAAGTGGGCGGAGCCATACCGCTGGTTACATTCGCCCGTGTGTGTGTGTGTGTGTGCGTGAGACACACAACAGCTCGAGGAAAACACACTCACTGTTCTGAACTGCACAGCTACTGTAAACAACGCAAAACAGGTGTGTGTGTGTGAGAGAACATGTGCATTTTTTTTTTGTATACCCACAAGAGTGGTTCTCTGCTGGAAGCCACCCTCCACCCAGCCACCTAGTGCGTTATGAAAGTAAACAGAGAAACAACATGTCCATTCAGAGAAAACGGAAAAAAAGGGAGGGAGGAAGAGAGAGAGAGCGAGCGAGGGAGGGAGTCGAGAGGAAGAGAAGAAAAGTAAACTCCCAGGTGCAGCGCTACTCAAAACGGCCTTTCACTATATTCATGAGCATGTTCGTAAACACGCGGTATTAATGATCCACACTGACTTGTTTCTACGTTACGTTTAGGGAACACGAGTTCTGTTCATCTCGGTGTCGTGGCTCACTTTGGCTTTGGGGGGAAAAAGAAAAGAAAAAGTTTTATATAAACTGACAAACAATTTATTTCCACCCAACTAGATCATCTGAGAGATCAGTAAGAAACGAGCATGTGAGCACGGTGGCCGTGTGGGCGCGCGGGCAGGTGGGCGTGCGGGCGTGTGATGTGCGGCTAAACGATTTCGCTTTTCTACCAAGCATGAAGTCAAGTGAACTGAAGCTTCAGCGGCATTATGCAGTCGAACAGGCGGAAAGCTGACCCAAGAGGGAATGCAACAAATGAATCATGTCTTCTCAAACAGCTGCTTATAGCATTCGGTGTCCTTTAGCTCAGAGTGGGAGAGATTTTAAAGTTATCTATAAAAACACACAACAGCTGATGTGTTTATTCTGCTTAACTGTGATGGTGAGAGTGACATGCAGGTGTCGGGTGAGTCATTCTGAACATAACACCTCACCAGCAGGAGGCGCCGATACAACACAACAAACAAAGCTCTCTCTCTGTCTGTGTCTCTCTGTGTGTCTCTGTCTGTCTGTGTCTCTCTCTGTCCTTATACAAAGTGTTTTTGTTCAGTCATCACTCATGTTTGGGGGCAGGGGACTGAAAGGGACGCCTCCTTTACCGGGACTGACGGGCACAGAGGAACAGAGGCCACGCCTCCTTTACCGGGACTGATGGGCACAGAGGAACAGAGGCCACGCCTCCTTTACCGGGACTGACGGGTACAGAGGAACAGAGGCCACGCCTCCTTTACCGGGACTGACGGGCACAGAGGAACAGAGGCCACGCCTCCTTTACCGGGACTGACGGGCACAGAGGAACAGAGGCCACGCCTCCTTCAGTGACACCAAAGGAATTGAAATTGATAATGTGAATAATAAACATTTGTAATAAAGAGCTGTTCATGGGGTATCACAATGTTTTGATCGCTGAACTTGTGTCTGAAACACTCTGCAGTGGAACGGTACCACCGCATCGTAAACATTCACACCTTACAACATGTGCACCATTTCAGTTTTTACAATCATAATCAAATACGTTAATCAAATAAAGAGGGAGCGCTCTGGTCACACACACACACACACAAATTGATGTGGCAGATTAGGTTCCCAGAAAAGCTGAACAATGAATTCCAGAGATTAAAACACACACAAAATATGCAGGAATGTCAGATATGCTAACCACAGAGCATAATAACACGAATGCCTATCCAACACACAGAGAGAGAGAGAGAGAGGGAGAGAGAGAGAGAGAGAGAGAGAGATGAGGACAGATCACAGAGTGAGCAAAACCACAGTGTGTGTGTGTGTGTGAGTGTGTGGTTTACCTCATCATATTCCTCGGCTGCTCCATTGGCATCCCCAGAACTGAGCTGTAGCTTGTAGAGATCTGGGTCAGAACCTGAGAGAGGTAGAGAGACACACAGAGAGAGAGAGAGAGAGAGAGACTGAATTAGAAGTGCAGTGCAATCATAAATGAGAACTGTACAATCCAATATCAGTTTTTCATTTACAACGGAATCGGCTTGTAAGTTTTCAAAGAGGACGACATTTAATTCCATAACAACAAACAAA
Organism: Olivaichthys viedmensis; assembly: GCA_028565825.1. Taxonomy (NCBI): domain Eukaryota; kingdom Metazoa; phylum Chordata; class Actinopteri; order Siluriformes; family Diplomystidae; genus Olivaichthys; species Olivaichthys viedmensis. The sequence continues at coordinate 1,821,194 of JAOUQW010000042.1, read as the reverse complement.
ATGATTCACTTTCTGTCTGACCGTCTATCTGTCTATCTATCCATCTATCCGCCCGTTCATCTGTCTGCCCATCAATATATCTAACTAACTACCTGTCTCTCTATACATCTATCCATCGGTCTGTGTCTGACGATCGACCCACCTATCTGTTTATCTGTCCGTTTGTCTGTCTGTCTACTTTTTGGTCTGTCTGTCTACCAGCCCGTCTGTCTGTCTGTCAACCAGCCCCAGCCCGTCTGTCTGTCTCCGTCTACCAGCCCCAGCCCGTCTGTCTCCGTCTACCAGCCCCAGCCCGTCTGTCCGTCTACCAGCCCCAGCCCGTCTGTCTCTGTCTACCGGCCCCAGCCCGTCTGTCTGTCTACCGGCCCCAGCCCGTCTGTCTGTCTACCGGCCCCAGCCCGTCTGTCTGTCTCTGTCTACCGGCCGCAGCCCGTCTGTACGTCTGTCTGTCTGTCTACCAGCCCCAGCCCGTCTGTCTGTGTCTACCAGCCCCAGCCCGTCTGTCTGTCTGTCTGTGTCTACCAGCCCCAGCCCGTCTGTCTGTCTGTGTCTACCAGCCCCAGCCCGTCTGTCTGTCTGTCTACCAGCCCGTCTGTCTGTCTGTCTGTGTCTGTCTCTGTCTACCAGCCCCAGCCCGTCTGTCTCTGTCTACCAGCCCCAGCCCGTCTGTCTCTGTCTACCAGCCCCAGCCCGTCTGTCTACCAGCCCCAGCCCGTCTGTCTCTGTCTACCAGCCCGTCTGTCTGTCTACCGGCCCCAGCCCGTCTGTCTGTCTACCGGCCGCAGCCCGTCTGTACGTCTGTCTGTCTGTCTCTGTCTACCGGCCGCAGCCCGTCTGTCTGTCTGTCTCTGTCTACCGGCCCCAGCCCGTCTGTCTGTCTGTCTACCGGCCCCAGCCCGTCTGTCTGTCTGTCTGTCTCTGTCTACCGGCCCCAGCCCGTCTGTCTGTCTACCGGCCCCAGCCCGTCTGTCTGTCTCTGTCTACCGGCCCCAGCCCGTCTGTCTGTCTGTCTGTCTACCAGCCCCAGCCCGTCTGTCTGTCTGTCTGTCTGTCTGTCTGTCTACCAGCCCGTCTGTCTGTCTGTCTCTGTCTACCGGCCCCAGCCCGTCTGTCTCTGTCTACCGGCCCCAGCCCGTCTGTCTGCCCCCCAGCCCCAGCCTGTCTGTCTACCAGCCCCAGCCCGTCTGTCTGTCTGTCTACCAGCCCCAGCCCGTCTGTCTGTCTGTCTACCAGCCCCAGCCCGTCTGTCTGTCTGTCTGTCTACCAGCCCCAGCCCGTCTGTCTGTCTACCAGCCCCAGCTCGTCTGTCTGTCTACCAGCCCCAGCTCGTCTGTCTGTCTGTCTGTTTCGCTATCTGTCTATATCTGTGTTACCTCTATGACCTTTGAACCCCAATTATAATCTCTGTTGCCTCGGGACAACCTTTGAGCAAAAAAAAGGGTTTGAAGTGATAAAAAATCTTGTATAACAATTTCATAAATGTTTTTCTTTAATGTCATCATCTTTACCCCATTAAGATTATCGATAGAACTGTGTATTTAGCACAGCACACCATCATATCATACCATCACATCATCATATCATCACACCGTCACACCATCATCCTATCACACCATCATATCACACCATCACCATCACATCATATCATCATACCATCACATCATCACACCATCAGATCATCACACTATCCTATCGCTGCACCCTTAACGTGTACTGAGACCGTGATCCCGTTAAGGTCATTGTTCAGTAAGGCTGGAGCTTCATGCGTTCAGAGACAGCAGATGACAGACTGAGTAATTCTGGCAGTAAACAAGGACACCTTAAATCACTCTCTCTGAGTCATCATGTGAGAACAACACTCAGAAACGGCAGAGCAGCGAACTCGTCATGGCAACAGAGAACTCTGCCAAACACCTCATTAAAGGGCTTTAACACACACTAGGGTTTAGAAAAAAGAGCAATCAGCAAGTTCAACTCAAGTTGTAAAACATTGGGAAAGTCTTTGCTGTGGCTGCTAACGTCCTAGCTAAAGGCTGGTTCACACTTTGAAGCATGCTTGTGTATCCGAGTCGCGACACAGCGAGAGGGATTATGGGTAAGACGGGCTGACGCGCACACCTCCAAAATCCTAACAGAGCGTTGTGTGTATCTACGTGCTGTGCGTCAACCAGCCTTCAGGCGAACGCCGATTGGTTGAGGCGAGGAGGGGACGCCCCCTAGTGTACACGCTCACGGTGCGTGCAGTATGAAGTCCTGACGTGTTCGCAGACACGCGGCCACAGAAGCATAAACCGGGCCGAACTGGTGAACGCTGGCGCGCACGTGATCAGAATTTAGGGCTTTGCATATTTGCTAAATAAATGATAGGATTCTCAGAGCAGTTAAATACCGACTACATTTTAGGAGTGTGTTTCTCTCACTCCAGCCGTCGCTTCACTCTCACTCACACGCATTCATGTTGGTTAGAAAATCTGTAGTTCTAAAAAGATTCATCTAAAGAGGTCTATTAAAGCAACAGTACAACCAAACGGTGGCTAATCATGACGAATGGAGGCTAATACTCCAGTTAGCGTGACGTGACATTACACACACACACACAAGCTTCTGTCATAATTGTGCCTTTAAATACAAAGCTGGCTCTGTTGCCCTGTATAGAGCAGTGTGTGTGTGCACCTCTGTTCCTATTGGCAGTGATACTGCAAAACACAAATACAGTGTTTGCTTATGTGTGTGTGTGTGTGTGTGTATGTTGCTATTCATGGTGATGCTTTGGAAAAGAACAGTCGTGTGTGTGTGTGTGTGTGTGTGTGTGTGTGTACCTCCGTTGCTGATGGCCGTGATGCCTCTGTGGAAATCCTCGAAGCTGATGACACCCAGGCCGCTCGGGTCGAGGAAGCGCGTCAGGTCCTTCACCTGAAACACACACACACACCATGTTTATAATGAGATACACCACACCACCCTTTAACACACCAGGAAACCACAGTAGCAGAAAAACCATCACACACACAGCAAAGTCCTTTCCATTTTTACCAGGTTTATGTCTCGTCATCATTAAAAATGATGACTCAAATGGTGACAGCAGTCGCACACACACACACACACACACACACGAATAAATAAATAAATAAATGGGTGGAGAAAAAATAATTTTTATTTAAATTAGATTTTAAAAATGTCTATTTCAGAAAAGAAAGAAAAAAGAAAAAGCCATTTTAGTTTCAAAATAATGTCAGATTTCGGGAAGCAGTTTTTGCGTCAGTTTATTAAAAATAAATAAACAAACAAACATCACATCACAAATATGTGCAAAATTAGACAATTTTAAATAAAATGATACAAAACTGTTAGAACGTCCCTGTATGAGGATAGATTTGCTCCAGAATCAGACTGGATTCGTTCTTTATTTATTTATTTTAAATTAGTTTCCTCTGATATCCGATCAATGCATTTTCTGCTGATACGCCGTCTCTAATAGACTCTGTTCCAAACACGAGAATTCATGTCTGGTCTGTGTTCTCACTAGAACATCAGCACTTTTAATAAAATTTTTAAAAAGTCCCAAAAGTGTGTGTGTAGCACCAAATGTCCTTCATGATATGAATACATGGCCATTTTGTGTGCATGACGTCTGAATGTTTAGTTCGTGCAAATAAGAGCAATAAAAGCGTGAAGTGCTTATCTCGGTCGTCCCTGTGGATCCCTTCTGAGGACACACACACACACACACACGGAATGGAAACACAAAGCTTAAACTTCACATCTTTTACCCACACTCTTCTCCTACACACACACACACACACACGTGATGTAACGTGCACATTTTAACACACACACGTATGATGGCTACCCACATATTCAGCTAAAATCGTGACATAACATCCAAACACACACACACACACACTCTCTGCACTAAGCAGATACAATCAGTTAGGTTAGCCTGTAGCCTAGCAACAAGAGATCAGGTTTCCAGGGAGACCGAGTGGGGTTTCAGAGTCGGGACCATCCACACACACACACACACACACTCTCAAAAGAGCATGGAATGCAGGACAGGACTTAAGAGTGGAGCCTCAAGCACTGTAGCTGTGGCGTGAGTGTGTTGGGAAAGTTTTGGCCCCCGGAGACAGGAATGTGAGGGGGGTTTAATGATGCAGCAGGGGATCAGTGTTAGAAAACACACACACACACACACACGTGTCTGCATGAAAACACGGTGCAAAACAACACACACCGAGGGCTCCTATTATCAGGTGGAGTATTCTCAGCTGTCGCACACACACACACCTCGACTTTCGATGCTGACATATGCCTCTCTTCCTCCCGGGCATGCAAAGTCTGACGCAGAAGACTGAAAGTGTGACATTTAAGAGGCGAGAGGATAGTGGGCGTGCTGGAGCAATGAGTGGGGGGACTCCGTGTGTGTGTGTGTGTGTGTTTCCTGTCAGTAGGTGGGGGGGATTTTAGAAGTACGACCACAGAAACAGAAAGAATGAGAGAGCACAACAATGAAAGAGAATGTGGAAGAAAAACAGAAGTTCACTTATGGTTATATACCAGCTGTCATGCGCTCACACACCTGCAACTAAATGCACTTATTGAGCAGTCGTGTATATTATTAGATTATTTACACTCTTACTTGTGCTGCACTCGTCACTGTGTGAACAAATTGAAGTGGGCGTGTAGAAATTAATTGTGGGTAATGTGGGGAGAGAACCTGACACACAACTGGCACTTACAAGAACCCTTTCTTGACCAGATTTTCTTGAGAACCTGATCGCAAAGCATGCTCTATATTAGCGCTTGTGATGCGCCCAGTCTCCGCTCTTCCTTTCCATCCCGCGCTTCCGGCTGAACGTGACTTCCTGCTCAGGATTTGCATTCGGAACAAATGGAAATGAGACGAAACGGACGGCTTTACGGGTTTAAAAAAAAAAAAAATCCCATCAAGTTCTATAGGAACCGACGCTTACAGCGAGCCACGCAAGTGATATTTACTTCATTTACAGCAGAACTCTCATTGTAAAATCAATAAAACCTTAAACTACTGCTAAACACAAGCAGCCATACCGTGACCTCAGTGTTATAAAAGGTTCTATCTGGCCTTTTGCTTGAAAAGGAGTGAACCACAAACAAACATCGCTGGGGGAAAATTTAACCTCCTGTGCTGCTGTTATTTTTTAATTTTGCAAAGTTTTTTTTGTGTAATATTTTGGAGAAAAAAAAGGGGAAAAAAAGGTCCATCTCCAAACTCGCAGATAATCTCGGTTCTATAAGGTTCCATCCGCCAGCCAATCAGCATCCAGGATGACTACGCAAAACAGAGCTGGGGGTCAATAAATATCCAGGTTCTATCTACACGCTGACGGAACAGAGCAGAGTGGAACCACAGTGTGGAGAACCAGAAGAGAGAGAAGCTTTCTCTCGAAAAATGAGTAATTACCATTTATGAGTAATTTATTAAGATTGAGGGCTTGATTTAATGAGAACCAGACAGATAGAACCTTATAGAACCAAACCGTATTACAGCTTACAGAACAATAAGGTTCTGTGTTTGGTCAGTGCTCAAAAATCCACTTTATATCCGTCTCAGAATGTTGAGAATATAAATTTGAAGTGACTTTAAAGTGTCGGCCTTGTTCAGCTGTAAATTAAGATTTCAGTACTTCAGGAGTTTTGCTAGCTAGAACGTCAAAACGTTGAAGCCTCATATCTTAGAACGGCTCTGCGCCCAGATAGAACCTGACGAAAATATAAAATAAAACATCCAAGACAACATTTATATAAAAGAGATTTATGGTGCCTAAGACTTTTGCATAGCACTGCATTTTTCAGGGTATGTGCTCTCTCACACACACACACACCTCATAATGTTTAGAGAGAGAGTTAAACACGTGTTCAGGAGTGTTAATGTTAAAACTGGTCATCCTGCAGTCACATGCTCAATCACACACCTTTTTGCACACACCAGCACAATGTGAACGATGTACCGCAACATTCAACACACATTATTTTGCATTTCACTGTTCAAACACGAAACAAAAATCCCCGTTCGACTGTTTGAAAAGTTACTGTGGGTAAATAAACAAAAGCGAAACTGTTCATGACAAAGTTTACGATGAAATGACGTTGATTTTTCCTTTGCTTAAGGAAAAGTGACGCTATTTTTCGACTTCTGTGGTTCACGTCACGACCGTTCAGCCTCATTAATATGTTTTAAAGGGATTTGACAGCTCTAATGTGCAGCGCAGCTCAGCTCCCGTCTTTAACTCTGCATTGGCGCTACGGCGAACAACTCCCCCTCCAACCTCCTGCCCGAGATACTGAACAACTCAACGAGTGTGTGATGATTTACCACAATGCTAAAGTGCTAAACTGCTAGCTTTAAGCTCCAGTTACTTGTTAGCTACGAATATCTTGGCTGAACCAAACAGGTCTTAGCTTTTCCCCTACGCTGGACGAAAGGGGAAAATAATGGCTGAACTATTACTTTCAAATGGAGTATACGCTTGAGTTCCAATGGATTCCCATAATGCACTGCGTGCGTGTACTGAGACATGGCTTGGAGCAGCGAGCCAGTTTGCAAATGTAACATTCAAATGATCGTGTAAAGAAGCAAAGCATGAAATTAACTGTGCGATCATTAACTCGTAGCTGGAGCTCGTCTCCACGTGTCGATTAACGGACCGGAGCCGGAGCATATGGAGACGGCTTCTTTATTTTTTGTTATTTATATTTGGTTTCAACTTACTGAGCTTTGGATTAAAATGATCCAATTCAAATGGCCACTCAATTAGTCTTATAAGCACAATAACAAAACAAGAACTAACGCAACTTTGACAGTCGCCGATGGTGATGGCCATCACCATAATATAATAAAAAATATTAATTTAATCGTTGGAGCGTTCAACAGCTCGCAGACATGGAGCCAGAGCCAAGACACGACAAGAGCGTCTTCTCCTGCTAAACCCCTCTTCTTCTTTTTTTTTATGATGTAATTATTTATTGGGGGGGGGTTTGTCCCCCAACTAGGCCTATTGATATTGTTATTACTATTACTATTATTATTACAGAAATTATCATTGTTGGTGATAATAATAATAATAATATTATTATTGTCATTATTATTACAGAAATTATCCTTGTTGGTGATATGAGAATTATTAATCGACATTATTATTATTATTATGATTGTTATTAATGTTATTATTATTAGAACTGTAAACAAAATATAGCATTATCGTATTTTTTTCCATACTGTTGTCATTGGATATATAAGTTTACCATGGGATGGGGGTGGCATTACTTTTGTGTCTGAAGTGATTATATTTGTAATCCTTATCTGCATTAAATAAATAAACAATTGTTCACAAAAGCATTGAAATTGGCTCCACACACGACTGACCGCCTCCACTTTGAGATCCATGATGCTCATTAAAACGCAGGGAAACAGAGAACCAGTTGTTCAGTACTGTTATTTTGGCAAACCTTACGAATCAGAGAGCAAACTGAGGTTACGCTGAAACCAAAAACAAAGGAGACAAACGTATCCAAACCTCACTCCAGCGCTCCATTTACCCTCTCATCCCCCTCATCCTGCCAATCTAATCTTTCCTCTGTTCGGCTTCAGCGTTTTTCGGCCAGACTTCCTGCACCCAAATCCTCCCAGCAATCCGCAAACGCTGGACGGCACGTTGGGAGAGCGGCACTCCCTCTCTTTAAATATCCCAACCAACAAACCGTTCTGAGGAACTGAGCCGTCCAAGCCGTTCGACGCCGTAAACGCAAAGTAGTAAAAGTAGAATAATAAATCAAATCAGCTGACGAGCTTGTGAAGGGTTTGATGATTAACGCAGTCACGGCGCTGAATCAGCCGCTACACGTAGAGAACACGCCACTGTCGAGGTGTAAAAACATGAAATTACCGGCTAAAATCAGTCGAGTTTCTTGCGTCTGGAGTGCTGCACACACTAATCACAGTCAGTCAGTCAAACCATGAGAGATTTTACAAGATGACAACGGGTGACTTTTGCAATAACAAAAGCAGTACATCCCAAAATAATAAGAGTAATGCACCTCAACGAGTAGCAACACGTAGACGGGTATACATCACACACACACAGTGAGGGAAGTGTCATTAGTGACTTCTTTCCAACGCACTTCAATAATCAAAGCCCTAATTAGCATGTCTTTGCTTCATAGGGGCTTCCACTGAACACTGCTCGAGATGGACTTCCAAAGTGAAGGAATTTAGGTCTGGTCCAGACCAACACGGGTAAATTTAAAAACGCATCTCTTTCCAGAGTGGATCAATGTGAAAAGGCCGTTTCGGCGTTGTGGTGTGTGAATAAAGGGGGAAAACGTAGCCCTTCAGAAAACGCTGACGTGTGACCGTCATGTGATCGCCACGATACCAAGATGGCGGAACACCCATAGCGATGCCGTTTTCTGTATTAGGTGTTTTTCATTTCACGTTTGACTGCTTTGTATGTGTTTATTGTCGCAGTCCCAGTGGATGTCAAGAGGTCGACAGCGTTAGCAGCCGTAAAACAAACGGAAACGGCGTACGGGAAATAATGTAATGGTCATCTTTTTCGTGTTTCATTGTGAACTGGAACCTTTTGGGAAAATGGACTGGACTGAAAACGATAGCGTGGCTAAAACAGAAAAACTGCGTTTTTCGTGTTTACCCGCATTAGTGTGGACTCTGATTAACCACTACAGACATTTCCCCACCACTCGCCTGCAAAATAAACAATACTCCACTGGTTCTCAGCTCCAATCTTGGTAAGCTATTACGGTTTTTCCTGCTCCATCACCCTTATTTGAACTCATGAGCTGTTTGATATTTTAAAAAATGAGCCAGAACTGCACGATATGAAGAAAAATAGCCTATTACGACTGATTTTATATTCAGGCCAATGTTAAGATTCTCGGATTGGTCAAAGTGCTCGGAGAACGTAATAATAAATCGTGGTTTGTTCAAACTGCTCATATCACAGGCTTTTTCTAGACACCAGTACTGCATAGGCTTAATGTTGCGATAATGCTTCACAAATGATGTATTGTGCCCCAACATGAGCTGGGCAAGTTCTGTACGAGCGAGGGAACAATGAAACTGCAAGACCATGGAAGGATATCGAGGACGTCACTATCCCTGCCTTACATTCTGCAGGACGCTGCCTAGGAAGGCAACCTGTTTAGCGAGGGTTTGCACTCTCAAGATAAAGTGTGTCACATTTAAAAAGGTCTCCGAAGCTTCCACATTGTGGCAAGTTTAAAGGGAGAGTCCGAAAAAACAATCCCATAATTCAGTTCACCGGATGACGGTTACATAAATAGTGGAAAACATCTGGAAAGAACTGACGGTCCAGGTACAGCAACAACATGTAGCAATGTTATAAAAGCAACGTATATACATAAAATTGTGGTTCTGTTAGAATTCCCTGTAGACGTGCATGCACACATATGCAAGCTAACACACACACACACCTCTTCATGATTATGTCCATCCAGCCAGCACCAAAGGACTACTGGGAATGGAAGCAATGCAGCACCGAGGTTCTCGAGGCTAACAGACCATATTAATCCGAGCATCTAATTAACACAGTGTATAAGTAACAATTAGCAATTAAGGTCAAGGAACAGTGAAACTAAATACACTTCAACTTGTGTGTGGGTGAGCAAGAGAGAAGCAGAGGAAGAACTGATGGTGTGGTTCCCTGAGGTGTGAATTATAAATGAGCTCCTCTTGGGTGTCGCTGGGCTTGAGTTTCATTGGGTGTATTGTGACCAAAGGAAAAACACATACCTCTCTGTATGGAAATCGCACTCTCAGAAAGAAATAAAGGGCTAAATAAAAACGGCTAACCAAGACAGTGCTCTCCTTTGTGTGCGACATCGCAATAAAACTTAAAACATCAGATAGTCAGTGTGGGTGTGAGAGACGTTTTGCCCTGACCTCATTACTTCCACTTGTGTTTGTTTAAGAGTTACCCTTGCAGCCTTTTCTAATCTGTTAACACAAACGCCCTTTTAGCTTATCTCAAAATACACACAGACACCAATCAAACAAAACAGTACCAAACCTACTGTGGTAATATACAATAATAACAGTTATCATCAAAGCCCAAAGCAATAAACAAAGAAAAAAAGTGTGTGTCATCACCTGTTCCGCTCCGTATGCCGTGGCGAACTCCATAAACTCCTCGATGCGGACGAATCCGTCTCCGTCCTGATCGAGGGCTTGGAACACCGCCCGCAGAGCCGAGTGGTCCTCGTCCGGAGGAGTCGCTGTTGGAATCGCGCTGGCGCCAACACTCCCATCCTGGATTGTATCTGAGCTCACACATAACTCCAGAGCCATTTCGGCATCGCTGGGAACGTCAGGAACGACGGCGTTGCCCTCCATCAGAGGCGGGCATGTTTCCTCTAGCGAGCAAACTCCGCTGGAAGACTCATCTCTAAACGGTGGGACAGGATAGTTTACCTTCAGCTCTGCTACCTGAGACAGGTCTGCTTGCACGAGTTGGCCTGGTAGATCAGTTTTCCCCTCTGCCCTCACATCAGCTGACTGACCTAGTCTCAATGTAGCCCCTCCCCTCTCCTGCTCCAAAGCCATGCCCATTTGGGTGAGGGGACAATCCGTACCTGAGAAGTGGGTGGAGTCTAAAGGGCCGGGAACACTCCTAGAGGTTACTTGATACAGATCACTATATCCGCCCTCTTGTCCTCCCTCCTGCACATAACACACAAGTTCAGCTCTCAGGCTGCCTGGGGAGGCGGGTAACATTGCACATGAAGGCGAGTTTTCCGTGAGGACAGTTGTCGAGTCGGGTGTGTGTGTAGTCACACTGCCATTGGATGACTCAGTCGGTGTGCATGTGTTCTGCAGATCATCACTGGATATCATGTGATCCTTTGGAGTTACACATTCTTCATGTGTAGCATTACAGATATAGGCACCAAAGGAGAGGTTCTCAGATGCCTTCTGTGTGTTTGGTTGGTGGTTACTCTCAGCCGTGCTGCCATTTAGATCCTGGTCGTATTGTTGGGTTGTATTATTCACTGATGTGTGAACAGGCTCCTCCTGAAGGAGGTGTGTATCCACAGAGGAAAGTGTGTGTGTGACTTTGTCTAATATGTCCACACTGGACATGTTGATTGTCTGTTCTTTCTCCGTGTCCTCAGGTGAGTTACACGTGTCTGAAGGTTTGTATTTACTCTGTTCTTCTGATAAGGCGTGCGTTTGGGGTTCAGAGTCACGTGAGATTAGGTCAGTCTCATGCTTTGCATCTACGTTTGGCTCAAGTGAGACGTTAAGCATAGGACAAGTTGCGGGAGAGATGGGAGGCGGTTCGCTCTCCAAGGCAGGAAGGGTGTCGGCAATCGTCTCTTTCTCAGAGGCAAGTGGTTTTGGGTTACGGAGGTCATCAGTGTGTAATCCACATATTACAGAAAGGTTTGAGCCTGCATTCAGGTCACGCAATGTTTCCGTAGATGCAGCGTCCGTCTCAGAACTGTGCGTGTTCACGCACAGCACATCAATCTCTTTACTGTACTCCAGTGAGGAGTCCGTCTCAGGAGAAGGTGAGACCGGAGAGGCTGATGTGGAGTCCACTGGAGAAGATGTTTGCTCAGGTACTAATTCGGGTGACGACAGCAGAACAGCTTGAGTGAATTCGGATTCAGGTTCATGTACCACACTGTCATTAGATACCCCATGAGGTGGGATGTCTTTCTCCACCTCTCCTTCCATTTCTACAGTCGTCTCGTTTCCGCATGGACGTTCAACAGCTAGCTCCAGAAGGCTGTTCTGAAGTGGACTATCTGCAAATGGAGCAGGCGATATGGACTCGGGTGGTGTCTCAAGTTCGGCCTCTGAATCTGACCCAGCTAATTGTTTGTCCGATACAAATGGACCTGCAGGCGAGTGTGACCTGGCCTGGATCTCGGGGGTGTCATCACATATCGTATTACTAGCCGAGGGTATATCACTCTCCTGTCCGAAAGACAATCCTGCAGGAACAGAACAGCTGCCATCGCTTGGCTGAACAGGTGACTCCACACACAACGTTGGTGAGCGGGGTTCATCTGAGGGGTCCGGGCGAGGAACCGAACAGGGGGGTGAGGAAGACAAGGGGGAGATGAGCGCCAAAGGGATCAAACCTTCATGTGAAATCTTGACATTACAGGATGCAGTCCTACTTGAGCTTTCCTCTCTAGAGAAAGCCCCACCAAAATCCAGCAAATCTGCAGAATCCACAGACAGGAGATCCGTCACCTTCTCAGGTGAGCTCTGAGCGAGATCCTGAGTCAAATCCCTTGTTTTTAGACATGAGCCTGGACTCTCTTTGACTAAACTAGTCCTTTGAGGAGGCAGGGTTTGAGAGTGTGTCTGCACCAGTAAGGGATCTAGAGGCAGGTGGCCTATAAATCCATCTAGAGGGTTTTCCACGTCGGCCGTCCTAATGGAGTCCATAACCTGCATAGATGTGCAAGTGTGTGTGGGACTGGGCGCAGTGGAACTAAAACTGATGAGATCTGCCGTGTCCACATCACGTGGCCCGTCAAAGCAGCCCTCCTCAGCTAATTCCTGTGGGTGAGAGGGCTGTTTATCCCATGGCGGACTCGCACGGTCCGTACTCCGCTCCCATGGATACGTCTGCTCTAATCCGGAATACCGAGATGCCCGAAATAGTTCATCTAAATTCAAAGAGCTGTCCTGAAAGATCTCATCAAAGCTGAGCGAAACAATACCAGGCTCTCCCCTCTGATGTCTCTCTGGATTTTCAGGGCTGCCAGCAGCGACGTCGTCATTATCCGCGTCCAAAAGCAGAAATCCGAGAGAATTCTGGTCCGACTCCCAGTCGGAATGACCACGCGGGCTGGAGAGAACCTGCTCCATTTAGGAGCACCGTTCCTCTCCCCTGATGTGGAAACACTCCAGGGGGGTATTCTCCTTTTATTAAAGCTCTACCGAGCGGTAACGCATGGAATTCAATGTCAATCTGTGTCCACTTATAGCCAAAGCGCCAACAGCAACATTGTTTCTGAGATCCATGCGCGGCTGTGTACTTGAGGATAAATAATTAACTGCCTCAGCCCAACTGCAAGATATACAAGATATCGACCGTGTTTGTTTCTCTACCGTGTCACCATGTTTGAGCTCGAGTTAATTTATTCCAACACGAAATAAATTATCCAGAAAAAAAATCCAGCCGTTTCAGTCGAGAAGCAGGAGGTTCTTGGCAACGTTTCCTCGTTTTTTCGTGTTTACACAGCTACACCTACCCAAGCCTTTTTGACTCTAGCCTTATTAAAAGTGCCCTGGTCCACGGCGCAATTCACGAAAATCTTCTTTTTCTTTTTCTAGGACGACGGACACCTACCTGTTTACGAAGCAACCGTACAAACGTGGTGCCTTGTTATATTGACCCAAAAATAAAATCCTATTTTGAACAAACCTAGCACCAGCCGAGCGCCCTACCTCACTGCATGCGAACCGTACCGCAACAGGAAACAAAAAATGTTGAACATCAGTTATGGAAAGGGACTCAAGAAGGGTCAGTAAACACGCCAGTGCTCCAGGCTACACCAACTGCAGTCTCTATATTTAAACGTTTAATACCTGCTGAGACTCAGTGGAAATCATTTATTACATCACTCTTGAACAACCGTGTTAAAAAACACCACAAGAACTGGCGTTTAACGTTTCCTGCCAATCCTAAACACGACTGCTCGTCTGCCTAAGAGGAGGAGGAGGAGAAAAAAAAAACACATCAATGCGTGGTTGGCAGGCTTGAATGGCATGTCAAGACCTAAACAACATGGAGCTTTCACAGTGTTCACCCACCTTCACGTTGCAATTCATTGCTAACCTTCACTCGGCCTAAAGAAAAAGAAAAATCCCTTCTCTTTAAAGCTCTAGTGTATAATAACGCCTCACCCGAGGATACGTTAGCAGTCTTTATACGAGGGATTAGCCGGATTTTTATGCGCTTATCCGCTTGGGTACACCACAAAGCTGTGAATTAGCTCGATTTGGGGATTTAAAGTGCTAACGCTGGGATGACTAGCCGGTTAGCTAGGTAGGCTAGCAACAGCATCCCTTTTACCGTGACTCAAAACGGGCTCTCGGCGAGAGTTTTATGTCCCCCTTGACACAAATTCAAACCTTCTACTTAGTTGTTGTTGGGTTTTTTTTGTTATATATAATAATAATAATAATAATAATAACCGTGAATTAGGAACTATTTTCTCCTTCCCTCGAGGCCGGAGGCGCGCGGAGTAATCCACCTGTGCTGGCGCTAGCCCGCTTTAGCTTGAAACACAAAAAAAATGCCGTTACTCCGCGAAAAAATTATTATTATTATTTTTTATTTTTATTTTCCCCCAAAACGAATCCTTCGTAAATTCCACAAATCCTCTCTTTTAAAAAAAAAAAATAAAAATAATAATAATAATAAATAAATAAAATAAAAAGAGTCTATTTATGTCCGTAACCGAGTTAATTTTTTTTTTTTAAAGTGAAATTAAAAAAAATAAAATAAATAAAGTCCGGTCGTTTTCCCACTCCGGCTTGGTCGCGAGCTCGCATCAGCAGCACGAACGCGCCGGCCGCGCATGCGCAGACGCGGCCGCCGCAGTCCGCCGGTACCAAGCGCATGGCGCCCGGCATCGTTTTCTAACCAGGTCCACGGAGCGCGCGCGCGCTGTCCGCTTTATCGCCTCGGTGTTCATAAATCAAATCAAATCAAATCAAAAATAAAGTAACGTTGGCTTGAAGGACGGTCACGTTTCTCAGATTTGATCATCCGCCAGTGAACTCGACCACGGGCTGAACCCCAAATCACGCCATGCTGCCTACACAAGTGCACTACATGAAGTGCACTACATGAAGTGCGCACACGGTGGCGCCTACACCTTACATAGTGTGCCACATGTCCAACAGAGAGTTGCTTGGGGTTCAGCCCACAGCTTTTGCTTTTTTGCTTTTATTAAGGAGCAGATCAGGGAAGGGGAAGAGTACAACTTTTTTTTTTTTCCTTTTTGCATGAGCACACACACACACACACACAAAACAACAACAACAACCCTGTGCATTCAAATCATCGGATTTCTCAATGCAATGCTCCTTTTAATCCGTCTGCCAAACAAAATCGTGGTCAGAAACACGCTTCTCGTTTTCAACACGGGATTCTTGTGTGTTTGGTGGTTAGTGCTGGGATTGTACCGTTTGCACTCCCCATGGTTTCTGGGTAAAACGGACGGACGGGTGACAAATGAAAGGAAAAACTCACATAAAGTGTGTTAGTGAGGGTGTTTTGGGGCCACCACGAGCCTCCAGAACAGCTTCAATGCATCCTTGGAGTAGATTCTACACGTCTCTGGAAGTGTACTGGAGGAACCGATGGAGAACCGTTCTTCCTAAAGATGTTCCCTCAGTTGGTGTTTTGATGATGATGATGATGATGATGATGGTGGAGAGCCTCTGTCTAACACATCGCTCCAAAATCTCCCATAGGGGTTCAACTGGGTTGAGAATCTGGAGAATGTGAAGGCCAGAGCATCTGATTTACATCATCTATATACTCATCAAACCCGTTCAGTGACCTCTCGTGACCCTGAGGATGACCCTCATTTATTTATTCAGGGTTTTCCTGTAATTTCTCACCTGTCTGTAGTTTTACTGTAGTGATTTTTATCATCTGTATGTAGCAGCTTTGGGCATATTGTCATTTCTGTACAGACAGACAGATCCTTTATTGATTCTGTAAGGACAATTGTAGATGGATACAAGGACAGACAGACGGATAGATAGACGGGTACTTTATTGATGCTAGAAGGCAAACTTCATTGGCCGACACATAGATATGTATACATAGAATAGAATGCATGATGAATACACAGATGGACACCTAGACACCTAGACATATAGACAGATAGGCAGGCGGACGGGCGGACAGACTGACAGAGAGAGAGAGAGACAGACAGACAGACAGACGACAGACAGACAGACAGACAGAGATGGACAAACAGACACACGGACACACAGACAGACAGATGGGTTGTCTGATATGAACCGAAACAGTATATTGAGATTATACAGTGTTACTATAGGGTCAAACATCAGTCTGCATTTATTTACCCAAAATTCACAACATCCAAAGAAGACATATCGGGAAGTGCTGTGATTGGTCAGATTGCTCAACCTGACATTAAGAAAAGTGTAGTTTCTCAGAGGACTCGGTTACATGGTGAAGGGTTCAGTGATATCAGTATTATAGAGGACAATATTGCGATAACAATAAACAAACGATATATCGTGCAGCCCTAATAGAGAGACAGACAGATGGACAGAGAAAAATGGAAAAAAGGAAAACGTACCTCTATTTTACAATTTATCTACAAAAAATTTGAATTCCAAGAAGTTAGAGATGAACATATGGCAAAATCAGCAGAATAATATTTTGAAAAGAAGCAAAGGCAAGAAGTCTTGAGTTGAAGAAGGCACAGAGTGAAATCTGGCAAAGTTAAAACCGAGATGTCAGGAGTAAAGATTTGGCCAAGCAATCTGGCTGATTTACTACAGAGTCTTAACGGTCCTCTGAAAACTGGCGACGGGCAAAAAATAAAGATTTAATAAGGGGGGGAGGGCAAAACTTCAGAGCAAAGGAATGAAGTGAAGTTTAAAATGTTCAACTCTGACCACACACGACTTTTCTTACCTTTCAAAACCATACCCTGTTCACTATGTAGTGCACTATTTTGGGAGTTTTGCTATTTTACAGTCAGGTCCAAAAGCATGGTGAAATCCCACAATGCACTGCAATAGGTTAGCATCCAGCGGATGTACTGTAGCAGGTACAGAATACCCATAATGCACTTTGTTACTTCAACTCAATTGAATTAAATTTTTATTTCTTTAGGGATTTTAACAATAAACATTGTCACAAAGCAGCTTTACAGAAATCCGGATGTAAATCTAGATCCCTAATGAACAAGCCAGAGGCGACAGTGG
>JAOUQW010000042.1:1702696-1714600 GCA_028565825.1 Olivaichthys viedmensis | reverse complement strand
GTAATGTAATGAAACGTGGAGAAGGTGAAAGGGGTGTGCAGACTTTCCGGCTTGACTGTGTATATATATATATATAATATATCAGTGTTCTTCCTCTAAGACGGGCCAGAAACTCAACCTTTATGGCCAAACTACTCCTTTTATAATGTAACAGGACCTTGGGTGTGACTGGGGTTGGGAATATTATCTTATTGCATGGTTTATACCTATACCAAAAAAAATAAAATCCTGTCAAAACATTGAAGATGAAAGATTTAATACCGCACTACAGAACGCTACTTAACAAAATGAATAATACCGTAAACACTATGTTGATATCATTTAAGACGTTCTCATTAAGTAGCCTCATTTGAGGATATTCATGGGGTGGCATACACAATTTAAGTGTGTGTGTGTGTGTGTGTGTGTTCTCATGTACCTGCTTCTTTTTCAGGCAGTAGAAGGTTAGTTCTTTCTTAGCAGCATAGCCCGTGTAAACCACTATTCCTCTCTCGGTGGGGCTGAAGGCTGCCAGACTGGGCGGCAAGCTTGCAGCGTCCTGATTGGTCAAAGCAAATCAAATCAACTCATCAACAACCTTGCCCTTCGTTGCATGGGACGTCTTTACGCTTCCTCCCCCCCCCAAGGCCGAAGGATAGCAAGCGCTTTCCTTGTATTGGCGGGTTTTCTTCTACTAGACAGTGCGGCAAGGTCACAAATCCGTGCTCCTACGTTTTTGTCACTATTTCCATTGCCAAGCGACCCCATACCGTAACTGAATTTGGTTCACCGTCCTGCCCACGCGAGCCAAACAGGGGAATATGGGTAGTGCCAAGAAAACCTCATTAATATAACAATAACAGCTGGGGGGACTTGTTTGTGGTGATTACCTCAGGAGGGGTGGGAGCAGGAAACGTTAGCCAATCCAGCAACTCGCATTTGTCCTTTGCCCAATCGGATGCCCAGACGCTGACGCGCCGATCGGCGCCGACGGCCAGCCAGAGCTCATCGCCCTCCAGACCGTGCTCCTTATACTGCAGAGCATGGATGTGTTAGTGATGTTTTGTTCAATACCTTTAAATTAATCAAGCACGACTGAAAATCTTGAATACATGAAATTTTATTCTATTTTAATTTTTTTGTAAATTGCCGTGACACCATATAATTTATTAATATGGTAATAACGACTCAGACTCTGACACTCGTCCTCTCTAACCTGCTTTCCAGTGCACTGTATAGCGGTGATCGGCGCCCCCTTGTGGTCATTGATGATGCGTAACGAGGCTCCCGTAAATGGGCTGCTTACTGTGAGGACGCCATCTCGTCCTCCTGAAAACAACACCTGACCTGCAAACACACACACACACACACACACACACACACACTTACACTTACACTTACACTTACACTTAACCCCTCTCACCCTCACACACCTAATTCATCATTCTAATCTACAGTGGGCATGTGCCGATAACCAGTTGTAAAATATACTACAGTACTAAAAATAATATTTTTATTGAGGACACTCAAAAACACCATCACTACCATCGGCTGTGTTCGATTCGAGAGCAGGTTGACTAAGTAGGCAGCATACTGGGCCCTTTGTTTAAACCTAACCCTTAACTTCTCAACTCTATGCTGCCTCACTTTGGATAAAACCCCTGAATAAATGGAAATCGAGTAGGTAATGACGAAGGAAATAAGCAGGGTACAGGGGATCAACCCACCGCGTCATGTGCAGCTAATTTCGTTTGAAAGCTGAGAAATGACAAGAAAAGGGTTACTCGATAAGAAACGTTGGCTCACCATGGTGCGAGTACTGCAGGGCGCCGACAGCGCCGCGGTGAGGCTGCAGTTTGAGCTCCATCTCGGCCGAAGCCACACCGAAGATCCTCACGGAGCCGTCGCTGTACCCGCCAGCCACACGCCCGACAGTGCCAGGCTCGCACGTGCCCGCTGGTGGGCTCCAACACACACACTCGCAGCTCTGCAAGACACGGACTTGAAAAACTCTAATATACTCAGAATATATTTAATATGAGGCATGTGCAGATAATCAGTTATACGTTATACCACCAAAAGATCAATTCTGTGCAATTCATGATTTTAACATGGAATTTCAAGTTTTAAAGCCAAAAATTCTAATTGACTTTAATTCAACTTCAAAACATTGTACAGTACAATTTCAAAATAAAGCCTAAAATATTTTTTACAAAAAAATTGGATTTACAAAATTCAAATGCAAATCCAAGTGGCACAAATATCATTCCATAGCAAACAAAGAGGATCGGTCGCTAACGAGAGGAGCGTTTTGATCGGTCGCTAACGGGAGGAGCGTTTTGATCGGTCGCTAACGGGAGGAGCGTTTTGATCGGTCGCTAACGAGAGAAGTGTTTTGATTGGCTGTGTCTTACCTGGTTGAGCACCTGAAACTGGACTAGAAGCTCGTTGTTAGGCAACGCCCACACTCTCACGCTACCGTCCTCCCCGCAGGTGACAAAGTGACGCTCATCTGGACTACACACCACGCCGTTCACCTGCACGCGCGCACACACACACACACACACACACACACACACGTGTACATGGGATTCAAAACTGGATCATTTTGTTATATGCATGTGTGCGTGTTCGTGTGTGTGTGTGTGTGTATACCTTGCTCTTATGGCCACTAATCAGGCGTATGCTGGTGCTGTCTGTCCAATTGATGTACCAGAGTGTTCCTGCAGTCGTACCCACGATCCCCATGTCCATGACATCATCGAACGCCGCACTCACCACTGTGCCGTCCAGCACCATCTCCTGCTCCAGTAGCACCTGAGCATCGCTGCTCAGCCCATACGGAAGATGCGATAGATCAGACACGATGGCCGCTTTAATACCCGTTTGTTACCCAGTTATAGATTCTTTTCACCTGCATGTCCTAAAGTCTACAGTTGTGGTTTTTTGCACTTCTCCGACACCGGATTAAAGCAGTACCAAGTATATATAATGGCCTGACCGATACATCATTTGGCTGAAAACATTGTCCGATATTAAGCTTCCACAGACGTACTGGTGGAAACCATGCCAACAGAGCACCGATAACTGATGAACTCTATAAATGGTCTACATGAGAACCACACGCATGAATGTGATGTTTATTGTTTTTACCGGTCCTGGCTGGTCGTCTCGCTGTTCGCAGGTCTGAGATTTTGCACTGCAGCCACTGACCACAGTCTCAACTTCTTACTGTTGCTGCCAGTGAGCAGCCTGTTGCCACGACACAGCAACACACCTACACACACACACACAAAACCATATGTTTAATACGTTATATCTAAAATCTGATATATAGATAGGCGTGCAGACAGCGAGAGAAACCAGCTCACCAATTTCACCATCGTCAGCCTCCCAGGTCATGAAGCAGCGCTGTGTGTTGCAGTCCCACACACACACACGCCCGCTGTTTGTCCCAGTGTACAGGATGAAGTTAGTGTTGTAACAGAGTGATGTAACCTCGGCCTCGCCGATCTCCTCCGGCAAACCTGCTGTTTGGACCTTAAAGGAGGAGCACTACTGTTAATGCGAGCTGCTGTTAGTCCTAGTTAGTGCCTGTCAATCACAGTGAAGGAGGCGTGGCCTCTGTGCCTGCCAGTCTCAGTGAAGGAGGTGAGGCTTCTAGCTACCCATGAACCTTTTGAAAAGTTAGAATTCCTTACCGCACAAGCTGTATTGCTGGTCATGGGGGGCTTTAAAGCAGAATGCCAACTTTCTATACACAACCTATAACTATACCCCCCCCCACATATACACCTTTAGATTTGCTCAGTAGCTGTGTTCCTTTGTGTGTATACCTGTAGCTCTGCTCCACGGCCACGCGTGCGTATGTAGCAGAAGAAGACGGCGTCAGAGCCGACGTACGCCAACTGGCTGGCACTGCTGGGGCAGAACATGGCCTCGTGCAGTGGGACGCTCGCGCTGATCGAACACAGCAGCTCAAACGAGCGCATGCTCCACAGCGCCACCGCTGACTCCTCAAAATCACCTGCACACATCAGAAATGGCCGTTTTACCCCCCCAGCAAAACCTCACTACACTAGTAATAGGTAATAACCTGCCTTTAGATAGAGATGCATTGGATAACCTTGAGATTATTTTACAATAAAGATCTGTGTGAAGGTGTCCCTCAGGGATCCATTTTAGGCCCCATCATATTTTCTATTGAAATAAATAATACTGCCTCTGCGTTACTCTTATGAGGGGTGCACATTTGAGATTCTGACAAGAAACAGTAGCAGTCATATATAGATATATAGATTGTAAATGTCATTTTAATATTGGTTTTAATAAACGGTATTCTTTTACGAATAGTTGATACCAAGCATGGACTATCCAACCACGTCCGTTCTTCAAGAATGAGTGATTCGTGAAAATGTTCGGACGGAAAACGTAAACAATCAAGGCACATTTTCACCACTTTAATTCAGCAACAATAAGGCTCAGGAAAAAAACAAACACGTGGTGACACCAGCCCGAGGCTTTACATATACGGCATGGATGAGCACAGGAAGTGACGTCATTTGACCCACCTACGGACAGAAAGTAGAGGTCGTCTCTGGAGAAGACCAGGCTCTGCACCAAGCCCTTGTGGTACGAAACGCTATTTCTGCGGGCTCCGTCTTGAACGTTCCATATGCAAATGAGGCTCTTGGATGATGCCCCGCCTCCTGACGCAGAGGCCACCGTCTAGATCAGACAATAGCAGACGAGGGTTAAACGGAGCGTCCTGTGCAAAATCTATAATTCAGAATTTCTGCATACGTCTTTCTTGAATATTGCAACAAAAAAAAAACCTCAACACATGCACCTTCCCAAGTAAAAGATGCACACTAAAGGTACGAAAGATGTTCCCTCAAGGGTACCACCTCAGTGACAAGAAAAGGTACAGTTTAGTACCTTTTTTTCCCCCCCTGAGAGTGTACCTTCCTGTAACACTAATATTACAAATAGGCTAATGCACAAAGCATTGTATATACACTGGGCCACTAGAGGGCTTCACTGGATATTGCAATGCATTGATTATACAAGTTCAGGCCATGTTAATTCAAATAAGGCACAGAACTATATTAGCCATATTAGCATATTAGCAGCAGTACCTGTGCATCGTGTGTTACGGCGAGGGTCGAGATCTCCTCACTGTGGCCGAGCCAGTGTCTCTGAGAACTATCGTGGAGGTTCTCCACCACCACCACACATCCGCAGGAGTACACAAACAGGCCTGCATGTACAAACACACACACGTTAAGAAGCCTAAAGGTCTGCACACTCAGAATATGCAGACACACACTGCTCTTAAATGGCGTCAGGGATTTAAAAACCCACACACACACACACAATGATCACACATTAGATCTATTCCTCACCCGTGTCTGGATTCCAGACCATGTTGCCCCGCCCATTGCCATTGTAGCCAATCACAGCTTTGAGGCTGAGACCTTCTTGTCCAGGAGGTGGAGTTATAGCACTCTGAGAGAGAGAGAGAGAGAGAGAATAAAAAAAAAGAAAACGACCGTATGCAATGCAAATCTAACTAATACAGTTGAGTGCAGAAGTTTGCAGACCCTTAGGACAAGGCATTGAGTGTATTAGGTTTCACAGACGTTCCTTCATCATCACAAGGAACAAAAAAGGTCAAGTTGTGCATCTTAAAATATTAACAGGAAGAAAAAAAAATTACATAAAATCAACGCATTTCATTTTTAACATCTTGGATTTCTATTTTTCTTTTGTAGACAAATTGTCAATGGGGGGATGCAAACTTTTGCACTCCAGTAAGCAAAATTCAATAATAAATCAAAAATAGCAGTGAAGGTAAATCGGAAACAAACAAACAAAGTTTCAATGACAGATTTAAATAAATAAATTAAAAATTAAAAAGAGAAGGATGCGTGTACCGGGTCGAGCGCTGACGCCTTGTAACGAGGCGTGAAGTGTTTATAACAATCCGGACGTGTCGGCTTCAACTCCTCACCATTTTCCTCCGCTCTGATCCGATTGGCTGGAGCAGCGACCAATTTTCTGGCTCCACCCCTTTCAGTGACTCGCAGGAAAGAGGCTTGTCGGGGCGCAGGGGAAGGGGTGGGGCCGGACTGCACCTCTTCGTTGTCGTCGGTGAGCAACAGGGAAGATGAATCTGTTTCAGAAAGAATAATATTACACCCCATTCACTCGATAGCGCACTCAGGCCTCACACACACACACACACACACACACACACACACTCCTGGGGATGAGAGTAGCCCACTTACCTTCATGCTCGGTCTTCTCTACGGCCATCACATCCAGAATGGGCGGCGGAGAGGAGGGAAGAGGCGGAGCCTGTCGAGGCATTGCGGTGGACAAAGCTCCATTAAGCTCCGCCTCACTGTGTTTCATAGCCACTGACGAAATCCAGAAGTTTACATTAGATTTACATTCGACAAGCTACATGTGAGAAATAATCAACATAAATCTCATGATAACGCCGTTCAGAGGGTTAAATTGCAATTTTCACCCGTCTTAGGAGGACCCGCTCGAGGAGGAGCGACGACGGCCGCTGAGGTCCTGAGGCGGGGACAGAAAAACCAGAGAGGAAAAGCGAGACAGAAAATTAGAAATGGGTTTTATTTTTCGCAGACTGAAGGTGGGCGGATCTTACCTGCAGGCAGGAACTTCCGGTCGATAGGCTAGGAAGTCCCAGAAAAAGATGGCATCTCCCACTGAAACCACGCCCATCTGGTCAGGGGTGAAGCTCACCTGTCTGATGGGCTCCGAGTGACCGATGAACACCTATAACACACACACACACACACTATATTCTCCAGACTGTTGGAAATTTTTGCAGGATTCTGGAACTACCTATAGTGACGGGTACTATTTTTGTTGGTCCCCAATCTTAACTTCATGGTTTTCATGTGTAAATGTATTAACGCTGTCACTTTTTTGTTAAATTAGTTTCTAACTTTTAAAGCACGAGTTTCGATGAATATAATTATGCCCCTATTTAATGACACCTTTAGATTAAAGGCCGTTGATGAGCGGTTATAAATAAAAACACAAATATGAGGTGGTGCGTATCCCCAGAACGAATAAAAAATAAATAAACCCATAAAGCCGATTGCAGGAACCCATATTTTAAAATGGGCACTTAAAATACAGAAATAACTGTCGCGCGCACACACACACACACACACACCTGCGAATTGACATCCAGTTCCATATTGTAGTCCCAGACCTTCACTGCGTTGTGTCCAGCTGTGAGCAGGTGACGGGCGTCTTGGCTCACGGCTAAAGACGCGCACTGATGCTTATGTACCTTGGCTACCTGCGGAGAAACACACCGGAGAAATTTCACCTGGCCGTTTCAGACTAAGGATGAACAAAATGATAAATGACTATAAAGAGAAATGAAGAAATGAATAAAGAACATCGCTCTCACCTCTCTGAGTAGTCTTCCAGTGTTACGCTCGATCCAGAGGATCTTATTAGCCGAAGTGGTGACGAGCAGGTGGGAGAGAGACGAGGGGGAGAAACACACCTTCAACGCCGAATCCAACGTCGTGCTCTCAACATCTAATACGCTCACGTCCACACGCAGGAACTACAACACACACAGTATACATAGAAGTATTTACCGAAAATAATTCAAGCAATTACGGTCAATAATAAAAATGTTCCTCAAGGGTAAATCGTGAGACCTTTTGTGTTTTTTTTTGTTTTTTGTTTTTAAAAATCATTAAGGCCTTAAACATTTCTCTAATCAGTAGTTTGTTTTGTTTTTTTAAACATTCCTCAAGGGTAAATTGTGTGTTTTTTAAATGTTTTTATTTTTAAATGATTTAAAAAAATAATAAAAAAATAATAAATATTTTTGAAGGTAAATCGTGAGACCTTTTGTGTTTTCTTTCCTTTATTTTTTTTAAAATCATTAAGGTCTTAAACATTTCTGTAATCAGTTGTTAATTTAAAAAAAAAAAAACGTTCCTCAAGGGTAAATTGTAAGACATTTTGTGTGTTTAAAAATTATTATTATTATTTTTTAAATAATTTTAAAAAATTAAAAAGAAAACTTTCCTGAAGAGTAAATCGTGAGACCTTTTGTGGTTTTTATTTATTTATTTATTTAAAATAATTAAGGTCTTAAACATTTCTCTAATGAGTAGCAAATTTTTTGTTCGTTTTAAAAAAAACGTTCCTCAAGGGTAAATCATGAGACCTTTTGTCTTTTTAGGTTTTTAAATTATTAAGTTCTTAAACATATCTCTAAATAGTAGTTAATTATTTTTTTTTTTTAATGTTCCTAAAGGGTAAATCGTGAGCCCTCTTGTGTTTTTTTTTAATCATTAAGGCTTTAAACATTTCTCTAATCAGTAGTTAATTTTAAATGCCATCAATAAGACCTTTAGTAGTATTTTTAGATACATTTAGTAAGCATCCATGTTTTATTCTACCTCATCGAGTGAGCGTGCGTCCATGATGGTTACGGTGTATTCTGTCGGGCCGACGAACGCCAGGCGCTTACTATCCGAACTCACAGCCAGGGCGTCTGGGCCTCGATCTGCACCTCGCGCAACCACGTTCCCTTTACAGCATATTACACACGAACACGTGAGTCACGTTAACCAGCCAATAATCTCCATATTTAACACAGATACCATTACATCATGCGCTTAGTCAAGTTTAATAATCATACACACGACCTCGCCAACACAGCTTGCACACTGTGTATCAAAGTAATAAAAGTTCTCGACATATACGTTCATTTTTAACAGTGGACGCATGTCAAAGGTATTTTCCGTCCCAAACGTCGACGCTGACTGCTGAATTGTGAATCATGGCTACAATTTGACGAAAAGCCATGTAATATAACCTTGACTTTATACTCCGGAGAAAAGTATCGTCAGCAAAACATGGTGAAAACGTTGAAGACCGTTCACCCACCTAAAATACAGTTAATAAGCACTGGTGATTTTGAGTTTTGAAACAGCATGACGAACATACGACATTTCTCGAATCGATAAAGGCATTATGTTTTGGTATTCCAAGTGCATTCTGTGTAATACGTGCACGAACCCAGCACTCTGACGACGTTATATTCTGACTGGGAAGCGTTGTAGAGAGCGAGGTATCCCAGAGAGCCAGCGCTGTAGAGATGTTCACCATCCGGAGAAAATACCAGGCCCACCACGGCACCACGATGCTGTCTGAAACAAGGCACAGACACAGGAACTCCACAGTGCACGGTCACGCTGCATGGATGTGAGGCGTGTGTGTGTGTGTGTGTTTATTTCAGCGGTACACTAGGCATGTGCCAGTAAAATTGTCACTACTACACGCTTTATTCGAGAGAAATTGGAAATTTCAGTGCATGAGACTTCCGTGAAAGATGCACAGGCACGGATACACTTGTGATGTGTAATCTTTTTTCTGTGTGTGTGTGTGTGTGTGTGTGTGTGTGTGTGTGTGTGTGTACCTGTGCTGGGACAGTAAGCTGGATGTGGGGATGTCAAACACTCTGACAGTCCCAGAGTTGGAGCCGCAGGAGAAGATGGGCATGCTGGGATGGAATGCCACTGAGCACGGAGCGTCATCGTCATCACATACAAAGTCATACAGCTACACACACAGAGAGAGAGAGAGAGAGAGAGACATAGAGAGAAAGCATGAGCGAGAGAGAGAGAGAGAGAGAGAGAGAGAGAGAGAGCATTAGAGAGAGAGAGCGCGAGCGAGCATTAGAGAGAGAGAGAGCACGAGAGAGCATTTAGAGAGAGAGAGCGCGAGCGAGCATTAGAGAGAGAGAGCGCGAGCGAGCATTAGAGAGAGAGAGAGACAGAGCGAGAGAGCATTAGAGAGAGAGAGAGAGGGCATTAGAGAGAAAGAGAGCGAGAGAGAGAGAGGGCATTAGAGAGAGAGAGAGAGAGGGGCATTAGAGAGAAAGAGAGAGCATTAGAGAGAAAGAGAGAGAGAGGGCATTAGAGAGAAAGAGAGAGAGAGAGGGGCATTAGAGAGAAAGAGAGGGCATTAGAGAGAAAGAGAGAGAGAGAGAGGGCATTAGAGAGAAAGAGAGAGAGAGCATTAGAGAGAGAGAGAGCATTAGAGAGAAAGAGAGAGAGCATTAGAGAGAAAGAGAGAGAGAGAGAGAGCATTAGAGAGAAAGAGAGAGAGAGAGAGAGAGAGAGAGAGAGAGAGAACCTGCTGGGTGGAGTCCATGGCCCACACACGCACGGTGCCGTCTCGGGACGCTGTAGTGACCTGGCGCCGGGTTCCGTCCACGCTGAAGCCCAACACCGCGTCCGTGTGTGACCTCATCAGCGTGCGGTAACCACGACTACTGACATCCAGGTAGCCGAGGTTTCCTGTGCCGGTGGCTGCCAGGACGCTCAGACCGTCAGTGGATACACACACCAGACTGACTGGCCCTTCATGTTCTACACACACACACACACACATACACACACATGTACACACGTATACACACACACACACGCACACAAAATCCCAATCAGAAAATAGCAAGTAAGCCTTTTAAAAGTAAATGATTGATCAGTATTAAATGATTGGTCGGCGTGGGAGATTGACAGCTGGTACTGACCCGCCTCCAGGAAGACGGAGGAGAAGTCGAGAGGCCAGAGACGCAGGAATCCGTCCTCTGAGCCTGTCGCGCAGAACGCACTGCACACACTGATACTGTTCACCGCAATGCCTGGACCTACACACACACACACACACACACACACACACACACACACACACACACACACACTTACTTTCCGGTGTTAAAGAGATGAATATACACTCCCTGTCAATCCACTTCTGTCTGTGTCTGTGTCTGTGTCTGCGCGCACTGTCTCTCTCTCCCGGTCTCCCTCCCTCGGCCTCACGGTCTCCCTCACGGTCTCCCGCTCTCCCTCATTCAGTGTATGTCTCTCACTCACTCATTGTCTCTCTCTCTCCACTCCTCTGTCTATGTATCTCTCGGCCCAGTACTGCCTCTAGATATAAACTTCACATTCGCTTTAAAGATCATTCCATAATCAAGCTTCTTAAAAGCACAAATCCAATTATTACTGTAATAATTAACAAAAGTATATTTTCCATATTTATTAGGCTTTTATTATTATTATTATTAATATCATTATTATTACAGTATCATAATAAAAAGTAATATAAGCAAGACCACAGATGACCGTATAATGAGGGATATTTACTGCGTGCTTCCATCAAAGGAGCAAATAAGATGTTATGAGCACAGCCCCAGCCAATCAGTACAGTAGTAATGCATGCTAACTGCTAAGCGCCACGTTAGCCAGCTAACAGCGCTTGCTAATAGCTCGTAGCGAAAGCTGTGTAGTATTTTGACACACTTTCGATATCTGTGTGTTTTTCCCCCATATGCACAAATTCCTCATTCTGAGCTGAGTGCTTACCTTTTTGACAGGTGATGTGGGCGTGGCTGGCTGGTTGCTGGAGGCGGAGACTGCGATGCTGGAGGGGGACGGAACAGCGCTGTTGGAGTTGTTCACTGGAGCAGCTGACTTCGTCTTATCTAAAAAAAATAATATTTTTTTAAAACTTTTATTTAGAGCACCTTCTTACATGATTTTGTTAATACTGAGAAATAAAAATAATACAAAATATAATAGAAAAATTAAAAAAAGTGTAAACAAATAAAATATAACTTGTATAAATAATAAAACTACAACAAATGAACATTAAAATGACAAAAAAATTAGGTTTAAAGAAATATATTTTTTTAATAATAATTCTTCATAGAAATAAATACCAAAATAATAAGAATCTACTAAAAAATTTAATAGTAAATTTAAAATATAAAAAAATATATTTCTTTAAACCTAATTTTTTTGTCATTTTAATGTTCATTTGTTGTAGTTTTATTATTTATAC
>JAOUQW010000042.1:1644790-1662744 GCA_028565825.1 Olivaichthys viedmensis | reverse complement strand
CTGCCACTGTTGGGCCCTTGAGCAAGGCCCTTAACCCTCCCTGCTCCAGGGGCGCTGTATCATGTCTGACCCTGACCCCAGCTTACCGATATGCAAAGAATCAAATTTCACTGTACTTGTATATGTGACAATAAAGAAGCTTTCTTTCATAATTAGGCTCGTTATGTGTTGTCACTGCAATTACTGTTTCTTGTGTTTCTCATGTCCTAGTTTCCCTTTGTTAAGAGTGGAAAGAATGCTGTTGACGAGTTTTCTTGTAAGACCAACTTGCAAAGACTTTGAAAATGCTCCCGAGAGTTTGAGATGTGCCGCTTATTAGCCTTTAGCTTGAGTGCTATCGGCTTTCAGCTTCACGAGCCGTTATCCAGGTTGCTAAGATACTTCAGAGCTAACAATCTGCCGTTACGTTTTGTTATAGTGCGAACTAATAATGCTAATTTAGTTAGCTAGCCAAAGCTACCACGCTATTTCTAGCCAGCTAACAACCTTTATGGCATGTCTGAAACTCCACCCTATTCACTATATAGGGCACTATTTTGGGAATGTTGCCACTTTGTAGCCATGTCGAAAAGCATAATGGAGACCGCTTAGGGTCAGTGTCCGCAAAATACCAATAAAGCCATTTGTAGGGAATAGGGCGTAGGTAGCAGGACACCATTTTGGACACAGGGCTAGTTACATAGTCAGCTAATTAAGCTAACTAATGCAGAATTCTATATTATTTCATTGCTTGTACCAAATGAAATTATTACCAATTTTTTGGCCAATTATTTTTTTTAGAACCAGATTTTTTAAGCACCATTCTGTTAAAATAAACTAACAGAAAACTTACAGATATGAGTCGCTGTGTTCACAAAGGATTATGGGTCTTTCAATTTGCTCTTGTTGGCAAGCCATCCTTGATATTTGTGTAGGATGAAGAACACTTAATAGATGTTTTAACCGTTTATCAGTACAAGTGTTCTTTCGTATTGGAATTGAACTTAGTCAATGGAAGAGGACGTCAAATGAGTACACGAGAACGCATATTGAGAAACACCACTCGTCTCCTACCCTGTGTCCCAAATGGTGTCCCTACAAATGGCATTATGGGTATTCTGTACCCTCTAGGATACATCATTTGGACAGTCACCCTAAGCAGTAAGATGGTATCCTTGTTTCTCTCTCTTCCTATTTCTTCCGTTTCTAGTCCAAGTCTCGTTTCTAGTATGTCCGGTTTGGATGATGATTATGGATCATCGTAACCCTGCCTGCTCGTGTGCACTGGATCCCGGCCATGTTGATCGGAAAAGCCGGGATAAACTCAGCACATACATCCAGCTGCCCCTGGCTCCCCGTGTGCTCCATCTAAATACTAAATTAAATCACATTTTTCCTGGGCTATACATCATGAGGAAAAGTTCATAATATTATTTTTATACCAATGCTCACACACACACACAAGCACACACACACACACACACACACACACACACACACCACTGCCTGATATAAACAGTGCAGCCTCCTGAGTTTTGAGGCCAGGGAGTTACAGGAGAAAAACAGGGCGCCCTGGATAGGGAGAGAAAAGAAGAGACAGCGAAGTGAAAGTGGGACGCCGAAAAAAAAAGAAGAAAAGTCAGGCAGAGAGTGGGACAAGGGACATCTGGAGGAAGAAGAAGAGGAGGAAGAGGAAGAGGAAGAAGAAAAGAGGAAATGAGTAGCGAGAATAAGGAAAGAAGTGACATATGAGTAGAGAAGGAGGAGATAAGAGAAGAGGAAGATGATAAAAAAAGGAAATTAGAGAAGACAAAAGAAGAGAAGAGAAAAGGAGGAGAGAAGAGATGAGTGTCGTTACCCGTATGCATGTGTTGACATTTTGCGACATATGATACTTCGGAATAACTCAGGGTTTGAAAGAATATCTTGCACAGGGAAAGTTAACCAGTTCACTTGCACATTTAATAAATTTCATTAAAGTGCCTTTAAAAAACAGTGTTTTTGTGTTGTGAAATTCTTAGAATTCTGAGAGAACTGTACATTTGATAGCTCATCAATCTATCTATCTAAATGGGTGAAAAAATGTCAATTACAACACGGAGAGGAAAGACTTTTTAACGCTTTCTAGATTTTGTCAATCATGAATGAGTACGTCCCAGTTTTCAGCTTTGTTGTGCCAATTAAGGACCTTAACAGGAGTTTGGTGGCAGCGCCCATGCCATTCACAAAGCAGAAAAACGCAGGTGGTTTAAATCAAGCCCTGATCAAGCTCTGTGTTCTCACTGACACAGTGACGTTTATAGCAAGTAACATAAAATGAAAATGAAAAGGAGACATGCAAAAACAAGAAAAAAAGAAGAGTAAAATGAGAGGAAAAGAGACTTTAGACCTGTCACTCATTTTTTGATTGCAATGAATATAGCTGCACAAACACCTTCACCCTCCCTTTCCCATTAACACACATA
The DNA here is from genome assembly GCA_028565825.1 of Olivaichthys viedmensis. Taxonomy (NCBI): domain Eukaryota; kingdom Metazoa; phylum Chordata; class Actinopteri; order Siluriformes; family Diplomystidae; genus Olivaichthys; species Olivaichthys viedmensis. Next base: position 1,660,300 of record JAOUQW010000042.1, on the reverse strand, counting down.
TACATATACATACACACATACATCTGTGTACACACATGTATACTCATATACGTGACCACACGTACATCCAGGAGTGGAGACACACACGTACATCACCTGTTCCCTCAGAAGTCCTGTCAATGTGATATTTTTTAAAATTTGTGGTCATATTTTAACCAGAACATTGAAATTAAAGGGTTTTCGTTTCAGACGTCGAAGGTGACATTATGACCTCCTCCCCTCAAAATGTCTTCGCCTCCTCATCTTCTGCTAGCCAGTAATAGAGCGCATCTTCTCCTCAACTCGTTACTCATCGTATAGTAACGCCGTGATGGAGTCATGGAAATGGATGTGGCCCACTGATCCATATAGCAGTGGTGTATTTAACTTCATATCGATTTTCAGCAATCAACCCGTGAACCCATTCCTATCATCTGGATTACGGCAGCTGGACAGCAGACCTTTGTGGGGGGTCACCTGCTCTGTATGAAAAAAAAAAAACCTATGAAAAAAAATACATTTTAGATGCATAAAATAAATAACAAAGGCAGAGAAAAAGGGTTGTTGTTTTTTTTAAAGAAAAAAAAAGACAAATGAATAAATGAATGCATGAATGAATGCATCCATGCACGTTATTTGTAATGCATAAAATAGAAAAGGAAGGGGGGGGGAAAAAGTTTAAAAAATTAAAAAATAAAGAAGATTCAAATGCAATAATAAATGAATTCATAGATAAACAAACAAAAATGTGCGTGTTTTATTTTACATGTAGCTATGAAATTAAAAAAAAAGAAGTGGAAAGAAAGAGATTTAAAAAAAAAAAAAGAAAAGAAAAAAATAGATGAATGAATGAATTAGGAATTCAATAATGAATGAAAGTGAACAACCAAACCGAATAGGAAATAAATTCACGAATGCATACCTTACTGTAAACGTATGAACGTAAAAGGGAGAAAGAACAAATCAATCAATATATTTATGTGTTTTTATTTTAAACTACATAAACCAATGAAAAGTCGGAGTGCGCACATTTTCACCTGTGCCTCAACACAACGGCCGGTCGGTGCGGGCGGGGCACTAGGACCCGGCGCTCGCGTGAGCGCTCTCGTGCGCCCCGGGTTTTTAGAGGCACCGCGAGCGCGAGCGGTGCAGAACTAGGAGCGCGTGGCGCAGCGGGTTTGGGCTGAACCAGGACTAACGCGTGTTCGCAGATCTGTCCCTGCCGGGGATATGACGCGCGAGGAGGAGTGATGGATGCCGTCCTGAGGAGCGCAGGGAAATAGGTCATTCGCACGCGCGCACCGAGGAACGGGAATAAGCAGCAGCAGCAGCAGCAGCAGAGAAGATCCCGGAGCGCGCGTGGAAACGACGGACACGCGAAAAGCAAAACCAGCCGCAGGGGAACCTTGAACACAAAGAACCCAAAGTCGTCGTCTTCTCCTGCGTGCCGTTACGCACAGGCGCGTGCGGTCCGGTTAACATTTAAGATTACCGGCTATTTAAAGGTATTGAGGCGAAGTTTGCTAACGGGAGTCTGAGCCGCTCCGGTGCGAATCGGAGGCGCGTGAGTCTGTCGGATCCTTAACGGAGCGCGGTGACCCGGTGGCGCGTGGATGCAGGAGCATGGAGCAGAGAGAGAGGGCGCCGGCAGCAGGTGCGACCCAATTAACATCGCATGGGCACGCTTAATATTGCTTATTACCCCTTTAAACCAAAAGAGGCATCAAGTTTAACACCAAAATGATGAACAGAATGCAAAAGAATCCGCTTCTCTTTCTTTCTTTTCTTTCTTCTCTTTTCTTTCTTTCTTTCTTTTCTTTCTTTTTTCTTTCTTCTCTTTCTTTTCTTTCTTTCTTTCTTTTTTTCTTTTCTTTCTTTCTTTCTTTTCTTTCTTTCTTTCTTTCTTTCTTCTCTTTCTTTCTTTCTTCTCTTTCTTTCTTTCTTTCTTCTCTTTCTTTCTTTCTTCTCTTTCTTTTCTTTCTTTCTTTTCTTTCTTTCTTTCTTTCTTCTCTTTCTTTCTTTCTTCTCTTTCTTTTCTTTTCTTTCTTCTCTTTCTTTCTTCTCTTTCTTTTCTTTTCTTTCTTTCTTTCTTTTCTTTCTTTCTTTTCTTTCTTTCTTCTCTTTCTTTCTTTCTTTTCTTTCTTTCTTCTTTCTTTCTTTCTTTTCTTTCTTTCTTTCTTTCTTTCTTCTCTTTCTTTCTTTCTTTTCTTTCTTTCTTTCTTTCTTTCTTCTCTTTCTTTCTTTTCTTTCTTTCTTTCTTTCTTTCTTTTTACTTTTACTTTTTGGCTCAGTGGCAGAAACGCGTCCATGTTTGTGGCTGTTTGCGTTTCCTATTTTCCTACTTCCCATTTTGTTGTTTTAATAGGAAGTAATGAATGAATGAAGGAATGAATATTTAAATAGGGGTATTTTAAAGTTTTCATATTCATATTCAATTCATATTAGCTCACACAGTACAATATTGTTTTAAGAAATCCTGACAGCGAGAGGGTTTCTTTACCAGCAAATGCAGTTGAGTTGTTAATTCAGCAGTTGTTTTTCATTTCTGCATGAATATGATTATTTTTGAGATATTCACATTTGGACACATAAAGGTATGAGGACAACAGCGGTTTCCGGCAGTCAGAAATAGGAAGTAAGGCCTTAAGTGTTAAATTAACATCACTGGTCTTCAAAGAATACTGTGGGTGTTGGGAATATTAGGCTTTTTCATTTCAACATTTAAATATTTTAAGGTTACAACGGATATTTACCCAGGCAATGGCGTTTTGCTTATTATCTAAATTCTCTTTATTATTATTATTATTTTTTTCCTTTCCCTGTCGGTTTCTTGCCATCTGCTGTTGTTTGTTCTGTGTTTTTTCGTAATTGCTTTTACGTGGGAGTAGCCCATGAGTGCAAAACAACAGGCGGCGCTAATTTGGTGGTGTTGTGTTCTATAAAAAGGTAAAGCACAAGAGAGGATGAAAAGAGAAACCCGATCAGGTTTTCATGACCTAAAGATGGTGAGGTCAAAGGTCATGTGCTCCGAAAAAACAATCACCAGTGTTAAATAAATAGTATAAAACCTTTAGTGTAAATCATGAATAATAAATGCTGGATAGTCAGAAGTGTCTCCTGTTAAAGAGACACGGTGAGTTCGTTTTAATGGCAGCGAGCAACCCGAAAGAAGCCAAGGGTGCCAGTACTTCAATCACAGTAAAAAAATTGAGAGAATGTCAAGTGCAAACTTTGAAGGATGGCGTTAAACATACAACAAAAATACAAGGAGTCACACATTTTCTGTGGCTGAATCTCAAATGACGTTTTATCGGACAGTGCGCTAGGTAGGGTGTACATCGCTACTATGTTATGCCCTATGTAGTGTGTGAACACAGTGAATAGCAAGCCTTTTGCAGTGGAAACAGCGACAAAATGCGGAAAAATCAGGTCTATATTATGACCTGATAGTATGTTGCAGCTAAAATAGCTAACTTTACGCTTTATTTAATCACACAATTATTTAATAAATATGATATATTTATATGTATTTAATATATTACATTTGTAAGCCAACTAACTAATAATAATAATACTACTAATAATATTTATTTATATAGCACAAAGTATTTATGATCAAGCACATTAAAGTAACTTAATTGACTGTAATATAGTGTTAGTACTACGAATCATGAAAAGTCTATTTAGCAAGATAAAAGACCCAATAGCTAAGAATAGACTAAATTAAAAACACCTGTAGAGCTATGGAGTGCTCCTTAACGTTCTCTGGAACACTATTCCAGAGTTTAGGGGCGATATAAGAAACACATCTTCCACCGGCTGAGCTGCGAGTGACGCTCGGGATTAAGTAGTCCTGCCTCAGCTGAGCAAAGCGCTCGGGATGGGCTGTACTGCTTCAGAAGATCAGCAAGATATGATGGAGATAAACCATTTAGAGCTTTAAATGTCACAAGCAGAACTTTGTAGTCTATGCGGAACTGCCAGTAACTGTGTTAAAAATGTTTTCAATGTTAAAACTGACATATGTTCACAGGGCATTATGCAAACACACACAGTTCCTTGCCCACCCTACAAACATTATCAAGAAGTCTTGTATAGATTCTATGCGCTCTAGCATTTGGGAATTAAAATGCTTGATATACTAATAGGAACACTAACTCGACATGAATTGCAGCATTTGGCACAGAGCCTAAATTACATGCCAAAGAAATAAAATAAAAAACTTAAACCCCTTAAAGTCTCTGCTTATTATTCAGTTTTTCATCTTAAAGCATATTATTCAGTAACTACCACGATTTATTCAGTAATTACAGTGAAACTAATAGAAAAAAGATATGTCGTTACGAAAGCGAGGAATGTAAGTCAACAGCTCCTTTAAGTTTAAAGGGTTTTGAACAGGAATAAACCGTCTCGAAAATAAATCGGGCTACCTCCCACAGCTTCCAAGGGCATTTGAGATGGCAGGAGTTTGTGTATTGACACAATAAGGCTGCTGTTGCAGCAAAGTGGCTAAGAGCACTGATCAAATGTACCACCCATGCACAGAGAGAAGCTTGCCTGCTTTTTATAATAGCACACACACTCTGTTCTGGTCGGGGGTGTCGGTTGGGACGGAAGAGGAGCCCTGACAAGTGTTAGTTGAGCAGCTAGATAAGCTTTCACTTCCTCGCAAAAAGCTAATCACGGTGCACAGCATCAATGACTCACTGCTGAATCAATGCTTATAAAATCAAGAATAAGCTAACAGGGGCAAAACACAGGAAAACAGGAAACGCGGGATCAGTTGTACAAGGCCTGTATGTACACACAGTAAATTCATTGAATATAACACACAGGTGTGAGAAATAAACCATAATAATTGTCTACAGACAGGTGAAATGGGTGGAGGTAGGGAGGCGATGGCAATCCCAACCCAGCAATCTCACTCTTGAGATGCGTTGTTCATACTCAGAGATAACGAGCGGAAATTATGAGTCTTCTGAGAAAGCTGAGCAATCTGGACTTCAGCAAAAATAGAAGAACAAAGAGAGAGGGAAAGGAAACTGAAACGGCAGACAGAACAGTGGGAGTAGAGAGAGAAGGAATACAGCTTTTGGCAGTGTATATGTGTATCTGTGCTTATGTGTGTGTGTGTGTGTGTGTATGCAGTGTATAATGATTCACAAGTAATATTCCAGCCAGTCAAGCGTCTGGGTCACTTGGCGTTCTCCTCCGAGGCATTTCATTGACATCAAAGGAGACGTGTCTGCCCACATTTGGCCTGCAAGATTGGCAGGTCTGACTGCAAAATAAAAGTGTACCAATCAACAACGTACAAGAGTGAATCCAGAGTCAAGGATTAATAAAAAAATTGCAATAAATAATTAAATGTCCTATGTTTCAGTGCCCAGGTGGGTGTGTCCATGGTGGGACGGAGCATTAACGTGGGCACGGCCCCGGTGGAGGACATGCAGGCCCTGTCAATCACCACTCTCTCCGCCTCCGAGGTGGAACAGCAGTATGAGCTGATCGGTCCATTAGGAAAGGGCACATATGGCAGAGTGGATCTGGTGGCCCACCGCACACAGGGTAAGCATGGTGTGTATGGGATGGATGTGATTAAAACTTGCATCATGCACGTTTTGATGAGTTACATTCAATTTGCTTTTTGATAAAAACAGTATTGAATAAATGAACAAAATAGTGTTAAATGTTATCATTCCTGAAATTGACAATTCTAAAATCATATCGGTCTGTTGTAATTAGCATGTGTTTTTGAGATTTAAATAGATGAAATCAATTTAAAAAAGTGAAAAGATTACCTGCAGAAAGCCTTAACATGGTTTGGGGTCTGATCTGTAAACTCCCGTCAGATACATAAATAAAAGACTAAAAGCTTCGTAAAGTCTTTACTCTGTTTCAACATAAAAGAGTGCTTGACTGAATATGAATAAGAAGTGTCCTTATTGACCTATCAGCTATTCACAGCTGAGCTCTGGTGACAACCCCAAAACATACCCAACTCCACCCCAAAACAAAGCCCTTTCACAAGAGAGTTCTCAGGTAATAAAACGAAGACGTTGTCTGTCTAGCCACATATTCACAGGTAAGGTAAACAGTCTGCATAACAATAATACAGACTAGCATTAATAATACACATTCACATTTCACCTATTCATATACTCAGGTAGTCTATACCAAATTAGCCTAAATTCTTAAAGCCTAAAACCTAAATTCTTTCATCTATTATCATCGGGGGGTGGTTTATTGCCCTGGGTAGCTACTACCTGGCAACTGACCTTTCCCAAAACTTCAGTGCTGTTTGGTTTAGAATATCCTATCCTTAATCACTCGACCAGCAACACTCTTTGTAAATGTAGATTAGCAATCAGGACTGCAGTGTTTAAAAGCAAGTTCTCTACATGACTCTTCCATCAACTGTGTATGCAGATAAGTAGATAAGTAATTACGCATGAAGCCGATACAGAACTGGTCATCCAAGACCTGGCTGTGCTGCTATCCTGTCATCACAGGGCTTCTTGACCCTGGCACATCTGCTCTTTTATGACTGGGCACCAACTGAGGAAGTGTTTGCTGCTTGCACAGGACAAACAGTAGGTCTTTGTTCTCCTAGACCCTTGTGGTGGGGGTGTGCCCACTGGGTGTGTAGAGCAAGAACCATGGTACACTGTGATAGCTTGGTTTTCTGACCTAACTGCCGGCTTCTCGGTATGAGGGCTTTGTGCTTGGTCTTGCCTGTAATGCTGAATTAGTCGGCTGGAGAGCTGTTGCTGCCGCACCTTGGACTGTAACTTGGGGATCATAGAGATTCAATCTAACTGGAGCTTACTTAGTCGTTGCAGGAACGTGATGAAGCTGTTCCTCAAGTACTTGGGCAGCAGTTGCTCTGTAGTGTGTCAACATGAGAACATCAGTAAGTGAGTTCAGTTCCTCCTGGCCCTTCCAGAGAGAGAAGCCTACTGATGAGCAGATGGACTCGTATAGCAAAATTCTGAAACCCTTTGGCATCTCTACTTTGACAGAGCATGACAGCAAGACTGTGCTATCAGCTGAGCTTCAGGTAGTCTAAGGTGTTCAAGGAGTACATGGTACTTGGATCTTTCTGTAAGCTCAAGATGTGCGTCAAAGAGGGTTATCAAGAACAAACTTCAGGTTTTGCAAAATCTAGTCTTTGTAGGGCCTTCTTACCATCTCTAGAAAATGCTTTTTTTTTTTTAAATCCAGGCCCCTTGAGGGGCAACCCACCTGGTGGGTAGTCAGTTACACTATTCCCTCCCACAGCAGTGCTTTCATGTAGGCTGCTAGCATGGCATGGAGTTTGAGCAAGTGAAAACATAGGGACTTGTGCTGGAATATCTCTGCTGAATAGGCTGTGAAAATGGTAGCTCAGGTTTTGCTCTTCAGACCAGTCACTGGGATATAAGCAATGCTGAGCTACACAATCAGATGTTTCTGCCTAAATTGCTTGTTAATTATCCTCTGAACAGAGGTTGCTAGAATCTGAGACTCTGAGACCTGAATCTGATGATGGTATGACACGTGATGGTTTGGGTTTGGCTGGTGACTTCTGGGAGTAGCCATGTCAGAGCATCATGCCACGTGCAGTCTGGGAATAATACTCTACCTAGGATTTTCTTTTCAGTCAGCTGTGCAGAAGGTAACAAATGACCAGAAAGCTCAGCTTCAGTTGTAGTGATCTGCTCATCATCAGAATAATACAGGACAGAATAATGTTCTGAGGCATCATTCCTCTTCATCTGCTTGCATTCCCTCTTCAACACGTGCCAGTGCTTCTAAATAACGTTCCTCAGATGAAGGCCTCTGTTCATTTTCTAAGAGGCTGCAGTGTGCTCCATTAGTTCCTGGCGTGGATTCTGACAAGTCTCGTTTTAGGCCGACCACTAAGCTGAATGTTGCTGACTGGCACTTGTTGGCCTTAACTGCTGATGTGGGTCACTTAGTGTAAGTATCCAGAAATGGTTTAAATTTACATTTGTACTACCATAAAAATAATTACTTCCTTTATTCATCCACTCATAAAACTCCCATGACAAAAGAACTGGACACAAGGCTGGGAACTACCTAGTAACAGTCTTTGGTTGACTATTGCTTACCTCGTAATAAAATAAAATGTTCTCGAACAAACCAGAACGATTCTTTGCCATAATTAACTAAAGTAGCACATGTACTTATGACACCAAAACTCACCCAAGCTCTGTGCTTGATTTAAAGAGGTTTAAGTACATTGGGAGATCCGTTATCGTTATCTAAAACAAGAATAGGAAAATACAGAAGTTTTTATAATCACATATACAAGTACAGGGAAATTCTTTTCTTTACATATCCTAGCTTTGGCAGTAAGCTGGAGTCAGACATGATACGGCACCCCTGGAGCAGAGAGGGTTAAGTGGCAGCTTGGCGGTGATGAGGCTTGAAACCACAACCTTCAGATCAGTAACCCAGAGCCCTAACCACTGAGCCACCACTGCCCTTGTTTCCACCACTGAAAATGGAAACAAGGAGAATAAAGAACAAGAAATAAAATTGAAACAGCTTAGAATTGCGGTGGTTACACAAACTAAACACAGGTGATAGTGTTCAGAACTGGAAGCAAAAAGGAGGGTGAAATATTTGGGATTTTATTTGTGAATATTTGTTTTGGTGATTGTGTGATTTGGTGAATGTGTGTTTAATGTGTGTGTGATAGGCACAAAATTAGCCCTAAAGTACGTCAGTAAGAACAAGACCAAGCTACGGAGTTTCCTTCGTGAGTACAGTTTGACCGCAGCGCTGGGTTGCAGCCCCTTCATCATTAAAGCTCTGGACGTTCTGTTTGAGACAGAGGAGAGCTACGTGTTTGGCCAGGAGTATGCACCTGCAGGAGACCTCTTTGACATCATACCTCCCCAGGTAGGACATGCGTGTGATGTCATCACTATGATGTCATACCTCCAGGTACACCATCATGGCTGGGATATCTGACCCATACAGCCGTAACATGCTAGTTTTAGGTATCTGACCTCAACAGGCATTGATGTAGATAACAATCATGTCAGTCTGTTTAGATTGAAACACTATGTTCTGGGAAGAATGCTAAATAATTCCAAGTGCGGTTTCCTCACACACTAACAGTTACTGTCAGTTATTTACAGAGCCAGTATCGAGAACATTTCTGCAATATGATCATCTTTGCAAGCTCGACACTCACATATTTCTGCTATTGCATGATTCTACATTAGTCATGTTTACCAAATCACTAATATCTCATCTTTCATCTCTTTCATTCATAACATGGTTGTCTCTCTCCTCTCTCTCTCTGTGTCTCTCTCTGCTTTTGTTATGAAACCCTTATAAAACCGTACCACTCTATCAATTACATTAATGCAGTTTACTGAGATTCCATTATGTGACTGTCACTATAGCAACCTGAAAGCTTTGTATCAATGTTTACATTCAAGGCTACAGACATTTTTGAATTATGTTAACGGCAAACATTCTCCATCTGCTCTTTGTCCATACCCCATACCAATGTATTTTCAGTAACCTAATCCACATATAGACATATTTAGATACATCACCTTTATTGTTTGTGGCTTGCATGATAGCTTTGAAATGAAGCATTGGGCTAACACATCAGCACAATCTGTTTCTTCAGTTCCTTAAAGTTCATACTTTTCATCATTAAGCCTGCCAAAAACAACAACATGCCAAGCTGCTCCCTGGAGGACTTGTTGATGAGAAGAGCTTCGCTGGCTTCGAGTACACTGACATAGTTTCTGTTGGTATATTTCCATCCAAATTTAGAAGGAAAACTTGAAGACAAAATGAAGATAAATGAAGACAAAAGCAAATATGACTTGTATAATAGACGGTGCATGAAAACATCAAACGTCAAAACGTCTTTTTCTCAGTCATACCCACTTCACCCATCTCTAACTGCTAACTAAACCTCATTTACTCAGCTCAGTAAAGCTTCTTATAATAGCCTTCACCTCAAATATTCCTTCAAACCATGTTTCTAATCCTATCATTACATTTCTTCCCTCTCTTTTCTTCATTTCTTTCTGTCTCTCTCATACTGTCTGGTCTTTGAATCGACCTTATTTATCTATAAGGCGTCAAAGCTCCTTATTGCCTCCTTATTCCTTAACACCGTCGTCATTGCCTCATCGTTCCACTCAATTCTCTCTTTCCATTGCTCAGGCCAGTTTGCCAGAGGCCTTGGTCAGAACCTTTCCTCTCTCCCTTTAGCTCCCTCATCTTTGGCCTTTGGACCTGGCCAGTTCTTAAAACCATCGTTCTAATTCTCTTCCCTCTCTCTCTTTCTCTCTCTCTCTGTCTATCCATTGCACAGGCCGGTTTGCCCGAGGACATGGTCAAACGCTGTGTGCAACAGCTGGGCTTGGCTCTGGACTTCATGCACAGTAAAAGCCTGGTCCACCGGGACGTAAAGCCAGAGAACGTGCTCCTCTTCGACCATGAGTGCCGGCACGTGAAGCTGGCCGACTTTGGGATGACAAGGAGGGCGGGTAGCCGCGTCAAGCGGGTCAGCGGCACCATCCCCTACACAGCAGCCGAGGTGTGCCGGGTCACAGGCTCAGATGGCATCGTAGTGGCGACGCAGCAGGACGTATGGGCGTTCGGGGTGCTTCTCTTCTGCATGCTCACCGGCAACTTCCCGTGGGAAGCGGCGTTGCCCAGTGACAACTTTTACGCCGAGTTCCAGCGCTGGCAGCATGGCGCGTGCCCCCCAGGCACCGTGCCCTCACAGTGGCGCCGCTTCTCCGACGACGCACTGCGCATGTTTGGCCGACTCCTCGCGCCGGAGCCTGAGCGCCGCTGTGGCGTCAAGGAAGTCTTTTACTTCCTAAAATACGATCTACTCACTCATCACCGCAGAAGAGCTTCCTGTAGAGCGTCCAGGGCCACACGAGGCTCCGCCCAAAGACACGGAGAACACGCGTCCATGCCGGTCACTTCCTGTCTTCGCCCCACACCTCTGAAACGTAGCATCCTGTCAGAGCCGCACTCCTCGAGGGAGGAGGCTTCGAAAAGCCCCTCCCCCAATCGGCAAGACAAAAGTAAGATGGTAATGGCCACGCCCATCGAGATCTGCGTTTGAAAAAACACACTCACTTCCATATTCGGAAGATAAATTAATAGGAATTAGGTCAGCACCCGTTTTGTATAAGAAATGCAAATTGTAAAGGGATTCAGGCCCGTTGTTTAACTGTAGTTGAAATCACAGTAGGGTCCAAAACTTTTGAGTCCACTACCAAGAACTGTTTTTATTTCGTTCACTCAAGTGATGTGTATTATTCGAGGAAACTCAGACTCAAAAGAGTTTTTTCGTTTTTTGATAAATCATTGGATGAAATTAAATATGTCTAAATATCCTGTTCACACACAATTTGATTCATTTTTTGCAAGCGCACGTCATGCTATTTGATTCATTCAAATATTAACACAGTGTTAATTGTCATCTCTTCATGACTAACGCTTGATGTTGACTAAAAAATTATGGCCCTCTATGCTTCTATACATTCCTCTGCTTTCAATAAATAAGGACTTTTCTGAAATCCTTACTAATTGAAGAATTATGTGATCTTGGTTTGTGAAATATAATTACATTACTCTTTTTTTCATAACTGCTGAAATATAACAGGTCTTGGTTAGTGGATCATTGAGGATCCTACTATTTGGAGCTAAGCTTTACTTTATTCAGCGGTAGGATCTCATAGGAACACGTCCTAATTACGACTTTGACAATGTCTTATACTTCCTCTTCATTCGAAGCGAATTGTGATAAGAGACAGGATTTTGATTTTAGGTATCTTTATTCAAGCCTGTAGTTCACAATACTTCCTATGTGATTTATGTCGAGTCGTTCTTCTTCCTGCCAGTCGGCTACATTGAGAGCTCCATCACCGTAAAAAACCCTATTTTTCTGAGGAGGCCCCTTCCCCCAGTCATGTGAGTCACCTAACCAGCCTATTGGGAGGGCCTTATAATCTCGGAGGCGTTTGACTGATGTGCGGGACGACACGATGACCCGTAAACAATACGTCCAAATTCAACGAGGCTCTAATTAGACTGAGAAGGACTACTTTCCCATTTGTGAACATTGCAAGGACACAGGATATGATATCGCTCTCCTTCAGCAGAACGTATATATGTGAAAATAGGACAAAGTATCTGTAGATGACAGGGATTCTTTTATTGTATATGTAAGTGCGTAAGTGTGTATGGTTGTGTTTAATAGTTCTGTATAAACACAATGTTTTTGTATAGTTTGTTTAAGAAGCTCAGTATATTTGTTCAGGTAGTGCCATTATGTAGCTATTTTTAAATTGTAAAAAGAAACTTGGATTAGCACATATTTATTAGCACAGAAGCAAGTTGTAGTACAAAGGGTTGGAGAAATGCTGGAGAACTGATACTTTTAGTGGTTTGAATATTTGGGTCAAATACAACAGGATTAAGGGTAGGGATTTTTTTTCAACTTTTGAAGCAAAAATAAGAATGTAGGGCATGGTAGGTAGGTAGGTAATGTAGCAGGGGGATAACAGCTGACGCAAGTGAATGCCAAAGTTTGGGTTAGGCAGGTGGAGGATGATAAAAAAGAAAACAAGAAAGTGGGGATGACATGTGGGTGTTTGGGATTTTAAGCTGCGGAATTGTATTATACAGCTTTCCAGTATTTAACTATGTAGCAGATGGTATAAGAGCTAACGTGCTGAAGGAGAACTGGTCTTTGCTAATTGCATTATGTTGAATAAAATGATATGACTTGGACAAACTGAACTCGGATCAACACTCTTGTACAGTTTCGGAGCTGGGTGTTAAGACGATCGAAAAATCGAAAAATCTTGTCTTTCACTTTTAGCACACACTCGCTTCTCTCGTGAGTGACCGCTTGCTGCAGAAGCGAAGGAGGTGCAGACTTTTCAAAAGGAATACACTTACCCTTGGCTGAAAAAACAATGTATTTGAAGCGATTTACTTGAAGATGTTATCTGATCTGTTTCCTTGATTCGATTCCTATGTAACTATACACAGAGTCTCATCTGCTTGCTAATTAGCTAGTTACCTAGCTACTTAGCTTGCTAACAAGCTATCAGAGTAAAGTAACACATTTTTGTCCACTGTCATGTATAAATGAAGTAGGTGGATACATAAAACCAAATCTGAATACAGCAAATCAGATGTTAAGTTAGTTATTGACATGCAAGTATTTTATTGCTTATGCGTAAACTTATAAACAGCTTTGTCGGCCATTTTGTAGGTGTTTTTGGAATGGAAAATGTCATCAGATCGCAATGCTTTCTGGGCAAGTTCTGTTCCTGAAATAGAGTCATGTTGGCTCGATTTCTCGGGCCTCCAAGAGGTCATTTAACAAACTTCACATGACCTGATAATACTGGAATGGTGACAAGGGGATCTCAAGGGGATCTGGTGAGAGCAAGTCGACAAAGGCTGATTCATTCTCACTTTGGAACTGATTCATTCTCACTTTGCAACTGATTCATTTTCACTTTGCAACTGATTCATTCTCACTTTGGAACTGATTCATTCTCACTTTGGAGCACTTTTCCGCAAGTAGCTGGCAAGTGTTTGAGTGAAAAGCACTGCTCTGTAAAAACATGCAAAATCTGTAGGAATTCTAACAAGAGAGAGGGATTTTCATTCATGATATATGCAAATGAAGTTGTAAGAACTTACCAATATCTAGATACTAATATCTAGTATCGCTCCATGATCCCCTAGAACTACAATAAAGGTATGGACTTTTATTCTGAGATACCTACTCGCCAGTCCGAACGCAGAGAACTGGCCCCATTTTGGTGGCGCACTCGTAAGGTGATAAAAGTTAAGAAATCGAGGCTAAATTCTTCCCATTTGTATCCTGCAGGAAGAGTCCATTTTGGGAATCAGAGCATGCTCCAGGTTTACATAAAAAATGGAATATGTTTCTGCTCTGTATGCTGTTAGTAACTTTGAGACCTTGATTGGATCATACATATGAGTGACAGATGGAGCCCGTCTCCATCTAACAGCATGATTTAATATGACTTGTCATTTCACTTCATGTTAAATGTGTCAACTAAAACAGAAATGCACTCCAGGCTTATGCAGAAAGATGTTTTTTTTTTGTACTAGAGGCGTGTGTATTTTTATCACCAGATGAGCGAGAAACATCATTAGGGTTGATGCACTCTCTGCATCTCTCTGCCTTTTTTGTTCTCTGCATCTCTTCCTTTTTTTAATCACGCACTTCCTTTTTTATTTTTGCCCATTATCTGAAGGTCATTCCAGCAATCAGCCATGAATTGAATAATGGTTCATGGTTTTATAGACGTGATCCTATTTCTGCTACTCTGCAGACGGGGCGGGTCTCCTGTTATTTTGATTGACAGCTAGGCAGGGTGTAGATCTGATGGACCTATTTAGCTTGTGTCACATTCCAGTGTGTGTCTGTGTGTTTTTTTCTCCTAGTGGAAGTGAATGCCAGTGTGTGCACTCCTACATGTGTGTTCGCTTACTGAAGCTCATTATTGAGATCCAGTCTTGAGGACGTCCAGTGGAAAATGGAGGGCAAATGCAGATTAGTAAAGCAGGTCTTATCCACAAACCCTCCAATATCCCAAAAGAATCATAATCTCAAGTCAATGTGTCTCGAGTCTATTGACAATTAAATCCTGAGTCAAGACCCAAGTCCTAAAACTTGAGTCATAAACAAGTTGGAATGCATTCCTCACCAAATTTAATGCCATTTCCAAATCCAAGTAACTGTAGCATAATAAATGTACATAAATAATGAATGCCAAAAAGACTATAACAATGCAATGCAACTACACATGAAATGAAATGTAAAAAATGTGGCACTGAACATAACAATAAATAAAGTAGTGTTAATAAATTACCTTGATTTAAATTCAGCCCTGAAAAGGAAACGTGGCAAGACACTCCAACATTATTAAACAGTGTACCTGCAACTTTTTTCCTTTCACTTTTAATGACACATAAAGAGGCTTATTAATTTGCATTCATTCCCCAGAATGCTGAAAACACCAATTAATAGTCGCCAGTCGAGGTTTTCATTCTCAGGTCAGTGTCAAAGAAAACAGACTCATTAGCAGCCAGTAACCCGGAGTCAATGGTGCTTTAATGCCACTCGGCTGATAAAATGGTGTTAATTATCTACAAGCTATTTTATTTAAAAGAGGAAGACTTAAGACTTAATTCATCATAACCAAATTCATGGACACACGAGCAGAGAGAGGCTGCGGCATGCGGAGGCAAAATGTGACCTTCCTGGCATGCCATGCGGCACTGCCGATACGTGCACAAGGTGTATTTTTTTAAGGTTTACATTTCTTTTATAATAGAATAGAATACTCCTTTATTGTCACATATACAAGTACAAGTACAAGTACAGTGAAATTGATTCTTTGCATATCCCAGCATGTTGGTGAGCTGGGGTCAGAGCATAGGGTCAGCCATGATACAGCACCCCTGGAGCAGGGAGGG
>JAOUQW010000042.1:1618782-1630620 GCA_028565825.1 Olivaichthys viedmensis | reverse complement strand
CGTGTTGCACCATGGTCCTGTAGAAATGACATTTCATTTCAATGTATACAAGGTATATGGAGAAATGACAATAAAAATCTACTTGAACTTGAACTTCAATCTAAAGCCTGACTTCCTGTGTTGATTTTGATATCTAGGGTTAGGGTCTGATTAATGTCACATGTTGCTTATTAAATGAGTGTACTGTATATAAGCACTGTGAATAGCATGTCTTTGCGTCTTGCAATTTATTCAGTCCACAATTCACAGTGAATTGTTACTGGTCATGGAGACATGGATAATGATGGAGACTACACACCACAGGCTTCTTCAGCTCTCTCTCTTTCTATCTGTCTGTTCACAGATCAAAATGCTTTACTGAGGACAGTGGCAACACAGAGCAGACAGAATATTCTGGGAGACCCAAATTCAGTGCCGTGTGACATTGGTAAAATAGGACATTCTGGTTGTTTGCAATGCATCCAGATTGATTAAAAGGAGCCTGCGCTGCTCATGCTCCGATTACCCTTCTCCCAATCCCTTGCTGATACTTCAGAGTATGTACTGTATATTGTGTGTCATGTGAAGTATACAGTCAACTCCTGAGTTTTTGGCACCCTTGATGAGAATGCGCAAAACATCTCTCCTGTTTCCTGGGACATAAGTAGGTTGCACACTGTGGCAGTGGGGGCGTGGCCGAGTGTTGGTGGCTGACAGAGAGCGGGGTCATGACGAGGTGACAGGTAATGGATGATTAATGATTCACTATTTCTGTCTCTCTCTCTGCATGCAGTAGGGAAGCGTGATATCGAGAGAGAGGAGCTCACACAGCGGAAAGAGCACAGCGGCGATCTAGTGGAGCTCTTCCGCCCTCCCGATTTTTTCTTTTGTTTACACTCTTTGATTTTGGTGCTGAAAAGCGTCCCCTGAAAAGGGAAGTCGAGAAATAAAGACTTTTGCACCAAAACCTTTGCCTGCCGTCTGCCTTTCTCCAGGACTCCCGGTCGGAAAGCTTACACACACATAAAAAATTATATTGTCATCCATCACCACAGTGTCATGCGAACAACTGTGGCTTAAAGTGGCTTCGCGCTTGTGTCCTCTGCCCAGCTGATACAGACCGTGACAGAATCAAGGACCTGAACAATGGACACAGCGAGCCACCGAGAAAAGCCCGTGCCCGAAAAGACAGCCGCCAGCCTGGAGGAGCTGCAGGCTGAACACGCCGGGCATGTCTGCTGGTTCGAGAACACCGCCGTCCTCGTGGCGGTGGTCACCGCGTCGGGAAAGAGAAGGGTTTGGCCTTGCCACCTGGGAAGAGAAGGGCTTGGCCGCGATCCGCCAGGAGGGCGAGGCGCGGCGAACTCGACTCGACGTTATGCGCCCCTTGATGGTGCCTCCAAGCCAGCGGCAGCCACGGCTGGCCGCCCTGCCGATCGCGGATCTGCGCCGATATCCTCAGCGGATGATTGCGCCCCCCGGTCCCGTTTCCTTGGCGCTGCCTCCGGAGCCAGCCGCAGACGCAGCTCGGCTCCGACCCAGCCGAGATCGGCCCGACGAGGATTCGGTGAATTATTTTGGGGAGGGGGGTGATGACGGCCGTCCCAGACGCTGCGGGAGGCATTGCCGGACTCCCGGACGCTGCAGGACATGGCCGAACTCCCAGATGCCATGGGAGGCGTGGCCGAGTTCCCGAATGCCGCTGGAGGCGTGGCCCGAGTTGAGGCCTGGGCTTCAAGGGCGGCAAAGTTCCTCCGCCCCCTGAGCAAGGGGAGGACGTCACTGCACCGCCCCCGGGCTTCGGGGACGGCAAAGTTCCTCCACCCCCTGAGCAAAGGGACGACGCCACTCAGCCTCCGGACACCGCAGAGAGGAGGCCCCCAGGTGTCTGACGCCACCGCTGAGGAAGTCATCGCTCAACCCCTGGGCTTCAGGGAAGCCAACGCCACTCAGCCTCCGGACACCGCGGTGGGAGGCCCCCTGGGTGTCCGATGCCGTCAAGGACATCATTGCTCCGCCCCCAGGCTTCTGGTCCCCAGCCCAGGGCTGGCCTCCGTGCCATCACCCGGACATGGACATTGGCCCCACGGGCCCAGGGCCTCCCCTGGACTGCATGTTTGGTCATAGAGGAAGGGCTCGACTGTGTGCGTGACATAGTGTGGTGGTCGCCATGGCGACAGCTGCTACGTGCGCGACTATGCTCTTTTGTTGTGATTGTTTAGTTGCCCTTGTCCCGTGATCCTGTCCACCTGTGTGTCGTTTGTATGTAATCAGTGTCCCTATTTAAGCCCTCATGTTCCCCGTCCAGTTTGTCCTTGATTGTTTTGTGTTAACTACTGTTTGATGGTCCGTGTTGCAGTGTGCGTTCGTTTGCAATAAATGTTATATGTTTTTTAAAGTGGCTTCGCGCTTGTGTCCTCCGCCCAGCTGATACAGACCGTGACACACAGGAAAAACAAAAGAGCTTTCAACACAAAAGTGACAGATGGTTGTGGACCTGCACAAGTCAAGTAATGGAGATATATACAAAAAGACATAATACATACATGTATTAGTATGAACATACTGGTCCCATGCACAGTGAGGAGGATGGTGAGGGAGGCAAAGAAGAACCCAAATATAACAGTGTCAGAATAGCACAGTTTAGTTGATTCTAACAACCTGTTTGGAAATCTTTCTTTAGAGCAACCCGCAAAATGTAGCACCTGAACTTCACCAAGCGTCATGAGAACTTCAATTGGAATCGTGTGTTGTGGTCAGATAAGAACAAAATTAAACTTTTTGGTCACAAACATCATCGGCATGTCTGGCAAAAAGAGGACTATATACAAGGAAAAGTACCCATACCCTGGGCTGTTTGGGGCCAAGGGTCCTTGGGAAGATCGATGGCATAATGAAACCTGATTGCCTTTGCTAGGAGGTTAAGACTTGGCAGTAAATGAATTTTTCAACAAGATAAAGACCCCAAACATACATTCATACACATACACAAAATCAATGTTTTGCAATAGCCATTTCAGTCTCCAGATTTGACCACAATTGAAAAGCTGTGGTCTGAATTGATGATGGTGTCCACATGCACAAACCTATGAATATAAAGGAGTTATGCATTGCTCTGTGGTCCAAGATCTTTCTGAAAATGTTCTCCAACCTTGTTAGACATTTCAGGAAAAGGTTCAGCTCTGTTATTCTCTCCAAATATTAATTTTGAATATTAAATTTTTAAACCAGTGTATTGCAGAAAAGAATCCACTACTTACGAAAAATTAAGTTTGAAACAATGTGTAAAATTAAAACTACACAGCATCCACATAGGTTTAAGCTAAGAATATAATTCATTGCATGTTGTTCATTTTATAGTATTTTCATTTTTGCTCATTTTATGAAGGGTGCCGATAATTCTGGGATTAATTGTATGTACTAATCATCAACTACATTACAAATTTAAATAATGTGTATATTTCTCATGGTGATAAAACACTAGCTAGGGGTGGATGCCATTTTCTTTGTGCTTTTTTTCTCCTGGTTGTGAGTTAGAGAGGAAGCTAAAGAGAGATTTGTGTATTTTTGTTTACCTTTTATTTCTTAGTATATTTACCCTCACGAAAATTCACTATGGTTAACCATCGTTTTACTATGGTATACTATAGTTTACCATGGTACTTCATGGTAACCATGATACAACTGTCACACACACCCAGCCAGAGCGGGACCACAATCCCCAGAATCCTCCGCGCGGCGCGAACGGGGCACTTCCGCGTTCAAGTTCGCCGCGATTCTAGTGAAAACGAGGCTCCACAATCAAACGGAAAGCGAAACACCGGAGAGCAATCAGCAGGAGCAGATAAAAGGAAAGGAAAGGAAGACATCAGTGCTGAGTATTGCTCCAATGATAACGGACATACAACGCGTTTCCTGGACGGACTACCTGATATCGACATCACGCTTGAAACACGGATTCCCGACTTCGCCTACGCCCCCTGGATTCTGCACGCACATCGCCCGACCTTCTGCCTGTCCCCCGACCTCTCTTAAGCCCAATCCCCTACTATTGGACCCGACCTGTCTCCTGCCTCATTGCCCGCGCTTGCATCCGCCCTGCCTGAAGCCTGACAGCTGACTGCTTTAAACGTACAGTATCTTTCATACATTGGGTCATTACTCACATGTCAAGATGAACATTGAATCATCTGTTTTCTCCACTGACCTGGCCTAAAAGCCTAAAAGCCTCGTAAAAATAAATAAATAAATATAAATAATGCACCTGAAAGAACTGCAATTTACTGGTTTACTTAGATCCCAAATAACAAGTACTAATTTGTTAGCAGTTAGTGGGCGTGTTGTGGGCGATTTACGAATAATATTTGCATGAATTACGTCATGTGTAAAGTAAGGGGGAGGAAACAATAAGTAAATTAGGTTTTTTGTGTGCGCTAATTGTTCTTGAGAGCCGCGGCGAGTTCGGATCTCAGACACTCGAAGTGAAACTGAAACTCAAGTATAATGCTGATTAAAGGCAGTGAGATGCTTCGAAAAACTGTTGAAAATACGACAAGAGTGTGTTCTGTTCATAAGGTCGTACTAATTTGCGCACGAAATCGCCATCCCAAAGTGACTTTCAGGCTTAGTAAATCGCATCGCGGGTGCAAAATGACTGCAAAAATGACTCCGCCCTGTATTCTGCACCTTTAGATAGAAACGCCCCAATTCTATTCATTAAGGCAAACACGCAACACAGACAACACGTGCCATTTGGCTAATGTGAAAGACGCAATCCACCGTAGACCCTGTTAGTAAATCAGCTTGCACCTTTTTTTTGCAGGTTTTAACTAGTTTGCACGTGTTTTCACACACGCAAATCTATAATAAATCAGGGCCTTAGTGTTTTCGCTTGATGATTAGCGCATGCATTTTGTGACGTAGCTGAAAAATGTCAGTTCACATTCTCCTATATGCTGGTCTAGAATCTGTAGCTGTTGTTGATTACGTATGCTAATTACATTGCTCTAATAACTGTACAATATCATGCGTGGTGTCTATTTGCTGTTTTTATTAACACCAATTAGTTAGCATGTTGACGATATGATAAGTTGATGTTGCTTAAAGCATGTCCTTATTATGGTGCATAAATTTGTCACGGTGGTGCCGTTCGACGTCTCCAACTTGTTAGTTTAGCAGAGGCTCTTCGGACTTGACAATTAAAATCACTTGAGTAACAATAAAACCGAATGGATGGATGGATGAAAGGATGGATGGATGGAGAATTGTAAAAGATTGAGCTACCTAACAGTATCGGGTGACAGCCAGACATACAGTTACGCCATTTTAATTTCAGCAGTAACCGTGACAGGAAGAGGGCAGCGCGAAATCGATTCACTTCCTTGAGCCTCTGTGAACGATGGACCGACGCCAGAAAGCAACTCCAGTTAAAAGCTTCGAAACCTTGCGTCTGTGGAATCCAGCCTGCCTGTGTTTATTCAATTATTTGCTGTGTTTATTGAATAATTATTTCCCTCCCCACCATCCCACTGGAGAGAAGTTTGGATGCGTAGAAGTTTGAAACCTCAGTGTGGCCACCACGTATTGCTACACATTAAGGTGTATATTATAAATGGGCTCCTGGGTGGTACGGGTGTCTACGGTTTCAATCCATCATTGGGAGAGCACGAATTTGAATCCAGACGATGCCACAGAATCCAAGAGAACAGAGTCTGAACGAGGACTACATAGTTCCTGGTTTGAGTTTCCACCGGACATATTTTGAATATGGTCTATTCCATATGTCAATGAATCCTCTGGGCGCCCACTGGCTCGGGCCCGGGACAAGTTCCTTGCTTGTGCCCCTGTGACTACGGGGCTGGTTAGCGCTTTCCTCTAAGCACATTCTTATGACATTGCATGAGCGGCAGTTAGAAAAGATGGGGTGGCTTTACACATCTTGGAGGAAGCACATGTTCGTTTCCAACTTCCCAAGATGAATAGTTGTGGTATGATGGGGGAGAGCTAGATAATTGGGTGGGAATTGGGAAAAACTAAATTGGAAGAGAAATTGGGTAAACAAGAAAGTGAATTAACCAAATAAATAAGAGAAGTGTGCTTCGGGGTTAAAGAATTCAAATCCCAGGATTGCCTGTTTGACTGTCAACAGCTCAGCTCTTCACTCTTCGAAAAAGTTCCATCTATCATCTATTTGGTTTGCCACTCTGGGGGAACCCTTAAAGACTCCATGTTGAACCCTATCAGAAAAGGTTCCAAGTAGAATCCCTTTAGAGAGCTAGAACCATTAACCATCCAAAAGAACCCTTGAGAAACCCTTTTTGTAAGAGTGTAGACTGGGATTGACTTCTGGCTCACTGGTATGCCATTTTGTATACATGAAAAGTAGCATAAATGCCTTTACCGCCTATGAACTGAAAAATACAAATCCTATGTATTATGTACAGCACCAGTCAAAAGTTGCTGCTCATAAAAGGGTCATTAGTCATTTTGACTATTTTCTACTAATTTAGAATAATAATTAAGACATTAACACTATGAAATAACACACATGGAATTATGCAGTGACCAAGAAAAAACAGTGTTCAGCAAATCCAAAATTAGTTTCTATTTGAAATTTCTTAACAGTGTTCCTGATGTAGCTTTGCACACTCTCACCATCTTCTCAACCAGCTTCATGAGGGAGCTTCACCCAGGAGCCTTTTCTTAAACTTCCCAAATAGGCCAAGCCACTTGTTGTTCTGCTTCTCCTAACGCTCTAAATGAAAACTACGTGTTTGGGGAAACAATTTAATTTAAAGTAAAAACTACTTATTAAAAAAAATACATTTTGATTCAGAAATAAATGTATACATGGGTGTTAACGTCAATATTTACATTAGCCTTTGAAACTAATTTCAACCAGAAGCCTTTATCAAAATGTCTTTAAGACATAATGAAAAATAGAGATTCAATCTAGTGTCCAAACTTTTCTCTGGTAGTGTATAAGCATTTGGGTATAAGCATCATCGGTTAAGGTTCTAGTAACCAGAAGGTTGTGAGGTCAAATCTCATGACTGCCTAAAAGCATCAGTGAAATGAAAAAAATGAAGCACAAAAATGTAATTTTCTCAACTCTCTTGTTTAGGTCAGCTGTAATGGCATTTCTCGGAATTCAGACAACTCAGAAACTCGCACGAGATCGGTGACTCAGTTGACGGCGGCTCGTTTTTGTAACTGAACCCCTCTGAGTGTCGGAAACGCTTCCCTTTCCATCAAACTTGAATGCTCGCTGATGTAATCACTGCTTCCCATCCACTGATGTTTACGTGTCATCACCCGGGTGTCCGTGTTCAAACCTCGATTTCCAGAAAGTATCCGTGATATTTTCAGGCTTTGGGAAAGATAAACTTCCAGGTTTGCGTATAGACTTTTTTAGTAAATGCCACCAGAGTTGCACAAACGGAGACTGATGGACATCGAGATGCATTTTAGCTAAAAGCATTAGATGAAATCTGCTCAGAATATTTTTAGCACATAACTCTAAAAGTCTGTTGGAACTAGGAAAGTTATAAATGATCCTAGCTTTTTTTTTAAAAAGGAGACGTCATACATGGCCATATAGATTATATTTATAAGTAACAGTGCAGTCATTGTAGCATTGGCACTCCGGATATAGCACATTACAGCAAGCGTATTCTGTTTCTTCACTGTGGGAGTTGAAGAACTTCTGAAAGTCAATTTAAGAATGGCTCCATATCCGAATCAATATCAGTCCACGCTTCCAGTCTAATCACACACACACACACTTCCAGTTTAATGCGAATTAGCGGCTAAGTAACATCATGGCCCCAAACCTCGGCAGCCACGTGTGTGTAAGCCGAGAAGGGGCTTCTGTCTGAAAGGCTGAACGGTGCAACAGTGCAGCATCTCACACACACACATGGGACTAGGCTAGCTTTCTGGTACCTTAGCTTTACCAGACAATATGGAGCCATTTCAGAAAGAGGAAGAGTGAGGGGGGCGGGAGAAGAGGAGAGGAGAAGAGAGGGGGATGAAAGAGGAGAAAAGGGGATCGGAAGCTGGTTACTGCAGCAGTTTGTGAGTAAGTCAGGCTGGGGATGGAGAGACATTGAGAGAAAGGGGGAGAGAAAGAGAGAGAAATAGTTAAAGATGGACAAAAGAGTTACCTATTAACCCAATGAATGCCAATTTTCCCAGCTATAATGCCCACATGACACATGACAGAAACTGTATACCTCTTCTAAAAAATCTTTCGGAAATTACAGAGTGAAAAGTTACACCCATTTGATCAATTACATATTTAAAATCATGAAGAAACCGAAATGTACTTTTTTTTTTTTTGATTTACCAACAATCAATATTGAAGCAAAGAAGATATAAACTTTAATATTAACCCGTTTTGGAGTACCTTGGGTCAAGAATGTCCCACACTTGAAACGTCAAACTATATGATGGAAAACAATTAGTACTTAGGATTATGTATTTACATTGAGCCAATGTGACTGTTGACATTTTACAAAGGTTTTAGTTTCCTGTAAGCATGTTATAAACATGGAAGTATAAAGTTATTAACATCAATAAAAGACCCTTTAAAGATTATATGTACCAAATATAGTAGTTGAAACTTCAAACTATATGAAAAAAATTTATTAGTATTTATGATTATTTACATTGGTCACAACTGTGACTGTTGACATGTTTCCATCTCCAGTGAGCATGATATAAACGTGGAAGTATAAAGTTATTAATACATCAATAATAGACCCTTTAAAGTTGATCTCCACCAAATATGGTGGTTGTAATTTCAAACTATATGAAAGAAAGCAATTACCATCTTTGATTATGTATTTACATTGAACCAATGTGTTATCTCACTGGTCACTATTGTAACTGTTGACATGTTTCCGTCTCCAATGAGCATGATATAAACGTGGAAGTTGTCACGCACACCCAGCCAGAGCCGGACCACAATCCCCAGAATCCAGTCACGTCCTGGCCCCGCCCCAGCTCGGTGAAGGACATCCAGCGCTTCATCGGGTTCGCCAACTTCTACCGGAGGTTCATCAGGGGCTTTAGCACGGTGGCAGCGCCCATCACCTCGTTATTAAGGGGGCGGGGGGCCGCATTCACCTGGACTCCAGAGGCAGAGCACGCCTTCAACTCCCTAAAAAGGGCCTTCACAACAGCCCCTATCCTGAAACACCCCGACCCAGCGAAACCCTTTACAGTCGAGGTAGACGCCTCAGAAAATGGAGTAGGAGCCATCCTCTCCCAGCGCCAGGGCGAGCCCCCGAAACTCCACCCCGTAGCCTACTTCTCTCGGAAGCTGTCACCCGCCGAGAGCAACTACGACGTGGGGCGCTGGAAGAATGGAGGCACTGGTTGGAAGGGGCTGATCACCCCTTCACGGTGTTCACAGACCACCGCAACCTGGAGTACCTCCGGAGGGCAAAAAGACTGAACCCCCGGCAGGCGAGGTGGGCGCTGTTCTTTGCCCGGTTCGAGTTCTCCGTCACCTATCGCCCCGGTTCCAAAAACCTGAAGGCAGACGCCTTATCGCGCCTATTCCCCACGGGCACCTGGGAGCCCCCGGCCGACCCCATCATGCCCTCCACATGCCTAGTGGGGGCAATCGAATGGGAAATAGACCAGGAGATCGCACGCGAGCAGGGCGGACAGGACCCACTGCTCCGGGGACCGGAAGGTAGCTTGTATATTCCTCTGGGGTGCCGAGACCGGCTCATCACTTGGGCCCACTCCACTCTGGCCACGGGCCACCCCGGGGTCACCCGTACCCTCCAAGTGCTCTCGCCCAAGTACTGGTGGGAGACCATGGCCACGGACGTCCACCAGTTCTTGCGCTACTGCGCAGTGTGCACTAGGTCCAAGGTCTGGAGTGCTTATTCCAGCAAGTGTTCCGGTACTTCGGGCTCCCAGAGGACATAGTATCAGACCGGGGACCCCAGTTTACATCGCAAGTCTGGAAGGAGTTCATGGAGAAGTTAGGAACCTCAGTAAGCTTGACCTCAGGATACCACCTGCAGGCCAACGGCCAAGTAGAACGGGCCAACCAGGAAGTGGGGCGGTTCCTACGAGCCTTCTGTGCCGACAACCCCACGGATTGGGCCCGGTTCCTCCCTTGGGCCGAATATGCCCAGAACTCCCTACGGCACTCAGCCACGCGCCTGACCCCGTTCCAATGTGTGCTGGGGTTCCAGCCACCCCTCCTTCCCTGGAATGCCGAGGACTCAGGCGCCCCAGCCGTAGAGGACTGGTTCGGGCGCACGGAAGAAGTCTGGGCATCTACCCACCGTCGCATCTCCGCCGCGTACGATGGACCCGGGCCTTTGCGGACAGGCACCGCGCCGAGGCACCCGTCTACCGCCCGGGAGATCGGATATGGTTGTCCACCCGCAACTTTTGTCCCCGCCAAGGCTGCCGGAAGCTCCAGGAGCGTTTCATTGGGCCCTTCAAGGTGCTCCGGCAAATCAACGAAGTGTCGTACCGCCTGGACCTTCCCTCACACTACAGGACATCCCCCACATTTCATGTGTCCCTGCTCAAGCCCCTGGTCTCTGGCCCATTGGACGGGGAGGAAGGGCCCAGCGCGCCTCCCCCGGTCTTGGAGCTGGATGAAGAGGAGGTCTACGCCGTCTTGGAGCTCCTGGACTCCCGGAGGCGAAGAGGAGGGCTGGAGTACTTAGTGGACTGGGAGGGTTACGGACCAGAGGACCGGAGTTGGGTCCCAACTCGCGACATTCTGGACCCGTTACTGGTGCAGGCCTTCCACTCCCGACACCCGGCGCGCCCAGCTCCCAGACCTCGAGGTCGGCCCCGCGGGGGGACGGGGAGGGGGGACCCCGCGCACCCTCGCGGGAGGCCGCACATCGCTCCCGGAGGTAGCTCTTTGGGGGGCCTCTGTCACGCACACCCAGCCAGAGCGGGACCACAATCCCCAGAATCCCCCGGCGTGGCACGAACGAGATGCTTCCGCGTTCAAGTTCACCGCTATTCTAGCGATAACGAGGCTCCGCAATCATACGGAAAAGAAAACACAATCAGCAGGAGCCTACAAAAACACCAGCAAGGAAAACATCAGTGCTTAGTATTGCTCCGATGTTACTGGACTTACAACGTGTTTCCCGGACTGACTACCTGGTTTCGACTTTACCTTTGGATTACGGATTCCCGACTTCGCCCAAGCCCCCTGGATTCTGCCCGCACATCGCTCGACCTTCTGTATTTCTTTAAGAAAATGTGTAGGTATCGGATCTAGTACAGAAGTGGAGGATTTTGATGAGGAGACCAGTGAAATTAATTCAGGCTTTTGGATTCTAATTGTACTATTAATTGTGCTATTTTTGTTATTTTCTGAGGGTGGAGAGATATGTGTCACAGTCGACCCCAACACCGCTGACACACACACCCCCCGCCACCAGAGGGCCACGTCGCCTGAGTACTGAGCACACCTGACATTCGTTACTTCCTCGTCACCTGAACACTATAAATAAGTATTGCCTCTCAGTATGAGTTACAATTCTGAGCGTTTATCAGGTTTGTTTTCTGGTTTCGACTTCTGCCCATCCCTTGGATTACCCTCTTCGTCTCACCTTTTGGATACTTCTGCCCTGCGGACTGATTTCCTGGTTGTCGGATAATTTGCCTGACCTTTGACTACAAACTTGAACTTCCCTGTGTTCATGAGTAAACTGTGTTTGGATCCTATCGGTGGTTTCCGGGTTGTTTGTGACAATATGTTGATCTAGAAGCATAAGAGACTTTTTATAGTTAAGAAGGCTCTCCTTCCATGCAATTTGGAAGACTACCAGTTTAGTTTGATGCCATTTACATTCTAGCTTA
>JAOUQW010000042.1:1585202-1611525 GCA_028565825.1 Olivaichthys viedmensis | reverse complement strand
AATACAAGGAAACTACTCTAACTACCGGAGTACCATGTCTACCGTAAAAAAACTATAAAACAAGCAAACTACTGTAACTACTGGAGTAGCATGTCTACCGTAAAAACCCTATAATACAGGCAAACTACTGTAACTACTGGAGTATCACATCTACCGTAAAAAAAAACTATAATACAGACAAACGACTGTAACTTCTGGAGTAGCATGTCTACCGTAAAAACCCTATTATACAGGCAAACTACTGGAGTAGCATGTCTACCGTAAAAAAACTATAATACAGGCAAACTATCATAACTGCTAGAGTAGCACGCCTATTGTAAAACCCCTAATTAATAGACAAACTACCGTAACTACTGGAGTTGCATGTCTAACGTAAAAACTCTGCTAGAGGGCAGAAAAAAACACGTCTTATAGTCTGGAAAATACAGCACCTAACAGTGAAACAAGGGAATGTCAATAATATACACACAACTTACATGCACCATACACCATGGGATAGGCACATGCCGATACACACATAAACACACGTTTGCATAAACAAACACATGCAGCCAAACTCTCTAGTGGGTGAACAAACAAGTCCATGGGTTCATGTGTGTGTTTTTCTTCACAGCAGTCTCAATAGAGTGTATATCTGCATTTGTGTGTACATTATTTGAGTGTTTGTATGTTCCATTTATGAGTTGAGGATGGGTTTCACACCAATTCTGCTTCTCTTCACTCAACCTGATAAACTGACGTTCCAGTTAGGGAATTTTTGTACACCATCATTCATATCCCGACTACTGTTAACCATCCCTTATTTGCTAGATAGTGATTTTGAGAAGAAATAAAATTTAAAAAAACAGACAGTTTCGGATAGCTAACCATTCCAAAATTTTGCGTGGCGTTCACTGCACCTGCCTGACTGTGAGACTTAAAGGGACACTCCAGCCAAAATCATAAGTTTAACCATCGGTATATCTGTTTCAATATCAGTTTGTATACTGGGAAAATCAGCTCCTGATGATGCATCTTGGAGGTTGAAGTAAATTTTGAAGTGCTTTAGGGGCAGATATTTGGGGATGTGCTGTTTTATTTCATTTTTTTCTCTAGCCACCTCCAACACGTTAGACTCCAGAACTAGCAGGAAAGCACGTAACAATAAGCAAGTCTTCCCTAAATTAAACCGAGTTAAGTTGTCACGGCCAACCTCGACACCATAGACATTTCTGCACCACACCACCAGAGGTCTCCTTCTCCCGAGTATTGACACACCTGACGGTAGTTACACTCACATCACCATACTGTTTATAAGCCCGGACAAACAAACACTCACCAAAAACGTTTTGCCACTATCTCGATGGTCGACATTTCTGAGCGGTTTTTGGACTGGTATTTTGGTTCTGAACTCTGCCCGTTTCCTGGATTCCGATATTTGTCTCACCCTTTGGATACTTCTGCCCCGCTGATTGATTCCCCAGTTTTTGGATTATACGCCTGTATTACAACCACGAACTTGAACTCTCCCTTGTTTGATATTAAACTGCAACTGTAATTGGATTCTACCTGTGGTTTCGTGACATAAGTAAATACAAGATTCATATTACAGTAACGTTAACTAACTACCTCCCTCAGTTTTACGTCTCTTCTCTAGAGACTGAAACCTGCATTCGCGTAAATGTGGAAGAATTGCCACCAATTGGAAGGTGGTAATTAGTTACTCTTATATAGTTATAGATAGATGCACAGAGTATAAGTAATGGATCAATACAGTATATAGTGGTGGAAAAATGTACAGTATAAGTAATAAGTGCATAATAAATATATGCATCTGAACAATATGAATATAATGTATAGTATATAATAAAAAAACAGGATAAGTAATGAGTATATACGGTGTAGTAGTGAATATATACAGTTAAAGTTTTTAATATAGAAGACAAATAAGATATTAACATATAAAACCATTAAACCTAGTTTCATGCCGGAATGTCGCTTTAAATCTCCTTTTCTAAATCTCCAGATGTTGAAGTGTTGAAAGCAGAACGTGTGTAAACCTACCCTG
This sequence comes from Olivaichthys viedmensis, assembly GCA_028565825.1. Classification (NCBI taxonomy): domain Eukaryota; kingdom Metazoa; phylum Chordata; class Actinopteri; order Siluriformes; family Diplomystidae; genus Olivaichthys; species Olivaichthys viedmensis. Next base: position 1,609,478 of record JAOUQW010000042.1, on the reverse strand, counting down.
CACTCTCTGTACGTGCCAGTGCAGTAGCCCTTACCCGTGTGTGTGTGTGTGTGCTGCACTGGTTTGGTTCAAATGGATTGCCGAGTCACTGTGGACAGAGGAAAGCAATTGTAACACCAGAACAACTTCAACTAAACATGGAACTGCAGGTTATTTCAGTGTGTGTGAACGTGTGTGTGTCCGGTGCTATCTCACCCTCTCTGTATTGTCTCTCTCTTCAGGTTGTGTCATATCACGCGTTTGTATGTGGGCTTCTTCATTCTACTTCCTGTTTTAGTGTTACCCTGTCTTCTTCGCGCCTCGTGTGTGTGTGTGTGTGTGCCGTGACATGGCTTATCTTGTTCTTACCGTGTCTTGCCACCTTTATTTTTCCGCTCTGTCCACTTCAGTGACTTTTAGCCCTGGGTTTCGGAGGGTCCCTCCAGGGTTAAGGGTCAAAGGTCAGTCGAGGTTGGGGTGAGGTTGTGTGAGTGCGTAGCCTCAGGTCTGTGCCTGAGAAAGAGAAGGAAAAGAGGGATAGCAGATGAAGGCAAGACAGAAGATAGAGGGGGATTTCAAATTCATGGCACGACGACTATGAGACCTCACACACACACGACCTCGCTACTTCAGTGTGTGTGTGTGTTTGCGGGTAGGTCTGGTAGGGGTGTTGTGTGTTGAGTGAGTGTGGAAACGCACACTGACGTGTGGCTGACTGATTGACAGACAGACACAGGGACATTTGGACAGACTCTCAGACAGACTGACAGGGAAGGTAAGAACAAACCGCATTTGAGCAGCAGTGCGTCCCCGCCTAAACCCCAATGTCCTAATATGTCCTTAATCCCTACACCCTAAACCCCTACACCCTAAACCCTGACCTGTTTAGCTGCAGCATTGCAGTGTAGGATAAACCAGCCATGCTCTCCTTCTGTCTCACTTTAACATCCAGAGCAAGCTGAAATATATACATACACACGTTTACTTCATCAGGGATGGACAGTCCCCCAGTAGTGTGTGTGTGTGGGGGGGTAACGCCATAACGACAAGCGGCAGCGCCATACTGGTTGTGTGCACGTGTGTGTGTGTGTGTGTGTGTGTGTGTATGCACATTTTAATGTCAAATGCGAAGTCCTTGTGTTTTAATTTTGTTTCAAAGAAAATCATTTTGTAAATTGAGTAGTATTTTACTTATCATGCCCATCACTGGTCTTCCCACAACCTCCAGTGAACTCCTCCTGCTTTTACAGGAACCCAAAACAGGTACTGTAGTCCCGGGTTCGGAATTGTTACTGTGCCGGTGTACGGAAAGTGCTATATGAATACCTCAGGTGTTTCATGGAATAGCCCCATACTGGTATTAGTGTGTGTGTGTGTGTGTGTGTGTGTGTTCTCTCTGTGGGGACCCCTTTTGTGAAAATCTGCGCACTTTATTAGTACTAAATGTGTGTATGGCTAAGAGTCCATTCATAACACCCAACACACACACACCTTGCTCTGGCTGTTAAAGTTGTCTGCCCATGTGGTGTAAGCTCCTGGTGCTATTCACTCACTCACACACTCACACACACACACACACACACGTGTGTGTGTGTGTGTGAGTGAGCAAATGCTCTTGTGCTGGTTTGGCTATTTGAATTCCAGCTGCTCTGCGCATGAATGTTTGGAGCAACAAACCTGCAGTATTAAAACAGTGATTCAACACCGTGAGTTTTTCCTCCTTCTCCCTCCCTCTTCATCTCCACCATATTTCATATTTTCAGTTTGGCGTGTGTTTTTGGATGGGTGGGTCTGCATTGAAAATATCGGATGTGTGTACAGGTCCATCCCACACGACTAAACCTATAAAATATCATCCTGCATATGGTGTGTCCTTAGTGTTACACAGGCATGCATATCGTCGCTGTCCAATGAAAAGCATGCATCTCCAAAATTCAAATTTTTCAGGAACACTGGATACTTTCATAGAGAGCATCATACACAATAAATCTGAAATTCGCGGTGTGATGAGTCAGGTTTTCGTTGGTCATTTAGATGGCTATGGGTAGATTTTTGCCCACATTCCATATATGGGAAAAAAAGTTAAAAAACGCAAAAAGCGGAGATACATGTTTTTCATTGGACAGTGACAATATGCAAATAATTAGTGTATTGTTTTTTTTTTTTTTTTGGTTTTTTTTTTACAATAAAATTGTAATAATGAGAAAAATCATAATAAATGGACACAAGACGGGTATAACGTGACTTGGGTAAGTAGTGAATGAGAAATACCACATTAAATGGACACAGGACACAATGGTAACATGACTTAAGGTGAGTAGTACTGCCATATGCTGCATTCTCCAGTCAAGCATTTTGCCTTTTAGCAAGTACGGCAGCAACAATCAACGTATGTTATAATGTTTGCATTAGCCTAATTGTAATATGGCCATTTCTTAGTGGTTTTTACGGTAGACCTGCTACTCCCGCAGTTACCGTAATTTGCCGCTATGTGGTAAATTAATGCTGCATTCACATCATGTAGGAGTAAATTATCACCTTCCAACTGGGGGAAAAAAACGTTCACGCCAACCTTCGAGTCTAAATTTTGGGAGCTCTTTGACAGCCCTGATTTCTTCGACCAAACCCAGAAGTGAGGCAACTGACAACAAGAACATGCTGTGTTTCTTAAAACAGGACATAATAAGTTTTAAATAGAATTTTAATTTGCATTGCAGTTTGTAATGAATTGCAACTGATAAAATTGTACCGCTTCAGTTCTGTTAAAGACGTTTGACCTGAACAGAGCGATATGCTAATGATAGCTAACGTTAGATTAAAAACTACAAACGCCCTTTTTACCTAGCAAACGAAGTGACAATGCGTGAAACGCAGAACAATGAGAAGTTTTTCCAGACGAATATGTTTTCCCGTCCTCTTGAATTCTAACACATGACGTGAATGCGGTATAACACTACCGTTAACTTGGAGCAAGGATAATATTGAAACTCCCATAGCATTATCATAGCGCCAGTGCCGTTTTAAAGGCAAAACAAACGTTATATAAAATAAAAATGGCTGGTACATTTAATGCAATTTATACACAAAAACACAAAATTTAGGGAGGAGCATCTTGTATTTCTGAGCAACTTATTGCCTGGAAAATGTAGCTCTTTCATGTAAATGTGCCATATATCTATTAATAACTGCTTCTCATACATGCTGCAAAAATGTGTCTTTACAGCCCTCTTTATAAAAGCTATTCTTTAGCAGTTTGATGATAACTCGCACACAAATTTCCATCTTTCTTCCTTTCAAATGTTCATCTGCATGACCTTTGACCTCAGCATGACCTCTGCTACTTGGTGTACTCTGTGCCTTCAAATATTACAACCAGTCGTTTAGGGCATGATGGGTAGCATAACCTTACAATTGTATTACAGGCAGTTTAGCCCTTCCTGAGGTTAGCCACTCAAAGGGGCTAACCAAGTATTCCAGTGGTTTAGAGGACTTCGGTGTAAAGTCTTACAGTTCGTTTGAAAAGGCGCTCATGTTTCAAAGTACACATCTCCGCATGCTGAATACACCACCGTTGCCACTCTTGATTTGCGTTCTGGTCGAGCTCAGATCGATAGAATTGAATTGTGGGAAATACAAACCCTCTCCATTTTTAACTGCCCACAGATCAATACACTGACTGAAGCAGGAACAGGCTTCACTAAGCACTCCGTGTATGGCCTTCATAACCATACAGAACCATGACATGAATGCTTATGCTCACAACATCTACATCTGCAGTGCTTCACAGCTACACTGTAAAACAACCAGTGATTTTTTTTATATGGACATAGTTTAATAGGCTACAAGCCTCACCCAGATTAGCATAAATAGATCATTTTCCACATCCGGGGGGCATGCACCCTTTTTTCAGTTTAACAAACTAATTTGCATTCTTTAACAAACAAATTTTCATGCCAGCTCATTAAATGTCTGTGTTTATTTGAACACTGCATCGAGTATGATCGATAATCTAGATTAATAAACTAGACATCTTGTTGCCTTCAATCAAATTAGCCTTGTAAGTAAGTTAAAACAGGCAGTTTATTTAAGATGGGTTTTCAGTTTACTATTATAGCTTCCATTAAAATACTTACCATAATGCTAGTTCGTGGTTAGCCTGTTTACTATAAAGCTAGTCCATGGATTAGCCTGTTTACTACAATGCTAGTTCATTGTTTAGCCTGTTTACTATATAGCTGGTTTGTGGGTTAGCTGGCTTAACTACAATGCTAGTTCATGGTTTAGCGTTACTATAATGCTAGTTTGTGGCTTAGCTAGTTTACTACAATGCTAGTTCGTGGTTTAGCCTGTTTACTATAAAGGTAGTTTGTGGGTTAGCTAGTTTACTACAATACTAGTTCAAGGTTTAGCATTACTATAATGCTAGTTTGTGGGTTAGCCGGTTTACTACAACGCTAGTTCATGGTTTAGCCTGTTTACGATATAGCTAGTTTGTGGGTTAGCTAGTTTACTACAATGCTAGTTCATGGTTTAGCCTGTTTACTATATAGCTAGTTTGTGGGTTAGCTAGTTTACTACAATACTAGTTCAAGGTTTAGCATTACTATAATGCTAGTTCATGGTTTAGCCTGTTTACGATATAGCTAGTTTGTGGGTTAGCTAGTTTACTAGGGTTACTAGCAAACTGCAAGAAGGCAACCTACAGAATTCATGAGATGTAACTGACTCAGACGGCCCCAATATAGACCACTAATCCATAATAATCCTTAATTATAATTTTTTTTTTAAATGACTTGTCTATTATGCTATTGCAACCTAATTATCTGATATTAATTCATTTAAAAGACAAAGCAAAAGATAAAGTTAGTTATTCTAGCACATTGGAGGTGTTAAAACTGGTTTTGATATTTGCACACCCTTCGCTCTTCATGTATTTCACTCTCCATCGCTCATTAATGCTCTCCATTGACTAACATTCATCTCATTCTCCATCCATCTCCAGGCCGCCAGTGCAGAGCCAGTATTTCTTAGGTGTGACTGTGGGTAGGTATTTAACATGCTAATATTATAAATACTGTGTTTTTTAAATGCCATGCAGGTATTTAACCTGCTCAGCGCCAGGTATTTACCTTGTCACACTAGTTCTATAGTTTGTGTTTAAGTGCATGTGGGGTGTTTAAGGTATCTGGTATCATAAAATTTATTTTGTACATATCCAGGTATGTATGAGGTCACAAATAGATTTTGTAGCATCTGTATATATTTCAGTATATTGATTTGATCTTAATATCACACTCAGTTTAATATGCGTTTCATATGAAGGTGGTGTAAGTGCTTGCCACAAGCATCACAAAAATGCACTCATCACTTACTCATCCTCTACTCATGTTCCCACTCCCAAAGACTGCCTTTCTTTATCAGTTTGCACTTCGACTGAAAGGAATAGATTTCAAAATGTATGGCCTAAACAAAGCGGACATTAGAAGTTCTCGATTTTTCACAGTTCACAAAAAAGGGATATGGTATGCTATTAACATGGCATAAGGGAATTAAAATTTAAGCTGTTGCTTAATGCTTTAAATAGTTATGATGTAGGAGGTACGTTTTTTACTGTTCAATGGAAAGGACTAGGTTGTAATCTTTACTGATGGTCCATTAAATACTTTGCATGCTGTTTTCAGAAGAAGTTTACGCATTTCCTTTTACAAAGACATCATCTAGACTTCAGTAATTATTTTTTGTATGACTTATTTTACTAAACATTGTTATGAGTAGAATTAGTAAAAATCAGTGCAGTTTATTTCAAGTTCACATTTAAGTTTTACACTTTCAAATTTTAATATTATATTTTAAAATGTAATAGAAAGGTGCTCATTAAAATGTAATTTATTTGTATTTAATTGAGAAAAGGTTAAAACTTCTAATCAGTTAAATAAAATATTTCATTCATGGAAATTCTTTTTTTTTTAAACGAAGGTTCTCCGGGGCTCAGATTTGCTTATGTTATATATATTTATAAAAAAATCTCATCCAAAGTTGCGGAAAACATTACAAAATGGATTTTAAAGATTCTGAACATTTCATTCCAGTTCCAGCTATTCAAACTGAGATGACTAAGAATTATATGGAAGATATGGAAAATAAGTAATATCACATTTATTGAACTTGAAACAACGAAAGCAAACAACATGGTAAAAACCTACCTTAAAATTAACTATTGGGCCAGGTCCTTTTAAGCAAGAGCTCTCAACAATAGGGCAAAACTTCAGACAGTTGCACCATTCGGGTCGCACAACCATAGATGTCCATCGGGTGTGTATTTGTCAGGGGTGGGAAAAAGTACAGCTAAATTAATTCCAAGTGAAAGTATGGGGTATGGGGTATTGTGTCAAAATCTGATGCAATTGAAAGTGGAAACAGTCAAAATTACACTTGAGAAAAAATAAAGTCTTCACACTTAAATGTACTCAAGTATTTAAAAGTAATACATAACTTATTTCAACTGAAATTAGAAGTCAGGACATGTTTTTTATTTATTTTTTGTCTCAACATGGTCACACACTTGCAAATTTGTAACAATTTGCACTACTCAATTTGTGTAAAAAAAAAAAATGTTAATGAGATTAAGGATAGGTTTAAGGTTAGGCTTAGGGGTGGGGTTAGTGTTCGTACCTTTCCTTACGGCTTCGTTCACGGGAAATCACACAAAATCCAACCACATCACCCTTGTTCGAATTCGTACAAATGTTTCATGAGATCAGGTTCTTTTTTTTATTTTATTAAAGTAACATTAATGTATAAAGAACAAGTGATACTAATAGACAGTCCTTATGCAACGATGACTGGTTTGGTATTCATAGAAATTGGTATAGTTTTGATTGAATGTTTTAAATATAGTTCATAAATAATGCTAAAACACACAGAAACGTGATTGGGGAAAAAAACTAAAAACTACATTTGAGTCATGATCTTTTTGTAACAAGTACTTGGAATGTATGAAAATGTAAGGAGTAAGAGTACAAGTCTTAATTTACAATTATACTCAGGTAAAGTATAAATCCCCTAAAACGATACTTAAGTGTAGTAACGGAGTACAATTACTGACGTACTTTCCACTTCTGTTATTTATGCATATATGTGTGTATATGTACATATGAGGATAGGTGTTTTTTAAGTAGTTCCCTCCAAGCTTCTGTGTTTTTTCATAGCCGGGTTTTTCCACTCTCAGCTACGCCCCCTTGTGTTCAGAGAAGGAAGCGAGAGAGAAATTCGAGAAATCAAACTGCAGAAAAATAAAATAAAAATTGGGTCTACCTCAGGTGACTAGAATTTATTTCAGACATGGTGGAATATGTGTGTGTGTGTGTGTGTGTGCACGTGCGTATATGTGTGTGTGTCTTTTATCAGTAACATCTCTGCGTGTTGGTCTTTGTGTCTGTGGTTGCTAATTAGTGTTTGTGAATGTATGTGACCTTGTCTGTGCTTGCACGTCCTTGTGGGCATGTATGTGTGTGTGTGTGTGTGTGTGTGTGTGTGCTGTATACTTGAGAATGTAGAGTCCAGTCCAAGGTCTTAATGTATATTTCAGAGAGAAAGGGAGCGGGAGAGTGCAGAAAGATAGATATAGTGAGCAAGAGACTGTTATTGCTGGTTCTACCAGACATTGATGTAAAACAGTGTGACGTTACTGACTGAACTCTCTCTAGAGACTTGTGTGTGTGTGTGTGTTTTCCTCAGTGTCTATTTGTACCCATGATTTAATTTTGTACAGTACTGTAATACTGTGTTATTGTACTTTTTTTTTTACTTGTTTTTTTAACCTGTTGCCAGTGTGTGTTTGTGTGTACTATATGCGTATGTGTGTGTGTGCTTGCATGTGTCCTAATCCCCTACTTAAAGAGGGAACTGTTTTTTATTCCCTTTTCATGGTGTCTTATTCTATGGTGAACATGCTGCAGCGACCCCCCCACATGTCCCCCTCACTCTTTCCAGCTAACACACAACAGAAAAGAGAGAAATTGAAAAAAAAAAAAAAACAGAGAAGAGGAAAAAAATGAAATGTGGGAGGAAAGAAGCTGCTTGCACTTCCCTTAAATGCCTTGTCATTTACGCCAACAAGTTAACAGACCTGGGTACAGTCACAAGCCTGACCTCATATATAAGGTATATAAGGGTATATAATGTAAGACCCTTATTCAATGGAAACATGTTCAGAATTGGGTATTGTCATGCTTATGATAACCTAATGAAGGCTTTATGACCACACAGTCAAGGGAAGTGTAACTATTACGGAACTGTTGGAGGTGGCCAAGATATCCGTGACCTTTGGCCTGTATGAGTACCAAAGTTGATCAATATTTACCTGTATTAATGAGTCTAATTTGGGAGTATTCTGGTTTTAGGGTGGGTCCCAAACGGTAGCGTCTAGGAAAAGAGTTGTTATTCGAATCCGTTCTAACGAAACACGGTCATCAAGAAAAGAAACATAATTTCGGACAAAGAAGTGCCACTAGAAAAGAGAACGGCATAATTTTGCTGTATTGTAGCCTATTCCGTAGCAATCTGACAGCCTGCTTGGTAATCGGCTAATTAGCGGCGCGTATGAGCCTGACTGAGAGCAAAAATACACTAAACAAATATGATCTCTAGCTATATATTACTAATATACTTTGTTTCAACACACAATCGTTTGAATTACATTCGTCAACCAACTCGCTGCTTGTAGCCATTTCTCAGTGTTATAACTGACCTATGGTCGTAGTGTATTATGGCAATCCCTTGACAAGCGAGACTACACTGTTAAATAACCACATGCTAGAAGAGACTCTACTCTTTCTGAAGGAATATAGGTCCCTATTTGGCCTTGACAAGACTATTTTATCATGACTTCTGGAGCTGAGGAAGGACAGAGAAATAATGAGTTAGGAGGCTAGTCGATGGGCGTTTTCACACGGGTACTTTTGGTCATGTGTGAAAACTAGGGTTAGGTGTTTTTGAACCTGGGTGCACTCCAGGAAAGCGATCTGAAAAGTGTGTTCTGGGGTTCCTTTCAAGGGAACTTGAGCACGGACCACACCATGTGTGAAAGCAACCTGCTCCCGGGGCTGGGCAGCAAGTAATATAATTGGTTACACTTGTTACATTGTAGTCTGCAGATAAAACAGAAGGCCTTCTAGATAAATCGAGCAAAAAAATCATTAACAACTCAAGTGACTACAACTCAAATGTAAATTATTTCTACAAAGGCTGTAAGCGAGCAGTTTTTGACTAAAAGGCTTCGAACCGCTGATCAGCATAGAGCATTAAACAAATAACACAATTACATTTACAGCATTTAGCAGACACGCTTATCCAGAGTGACTTACAACAGAGCACAAGGTCATGATACAGTGCCCCTGGAGCAGAGAAGGTTAAGGGTCTCGTTCAAGGGCCCAGCAGTGGCAGCTTGGCGATCCTGAGTCTTGAACTCACGATCTTCAGATCAGTAGCCCAGAGCCCTAACCACTGAGCCACCACTGGCTTAATAAGCTTTAAGAACAATAAAGGGATGGTACCTGTCGCCTTTCATTTTGGGCACATGGCGTACAAAATTGTCTAATCAATCTGTGGTTCAGAAAGAATTGGACTGTGTGAAAACAAACCTCCTTTAACTCAAGCCCAGAATCAAACCGGGGTATGGACGTGAGCATTCAGGACAAGTGTGAAAACGCCCCAGGTGATCTTGGTGCTTGGCGTTGTCAGCAGGATTTATAGTGTTTCCTGATAAATTTATAAAAAACCTCAAATATGTGTGGGCGTCAACTAGAGGTAAGAACATTCTTGTTTTTTGGCCGTTAAGAAGTATCTGCTGTAGACCAAAGAATCAAAAGAAGATACTGAGTTTGTAGGCAAGCTGGGTAAATCTTATACCTACACCGTTCTAGCGTTTGGTACCATTTTTAAAAGGGCTGATGTTTTAGCAAGACCATTTAACTGCATATGACTAATAGCATTTGGGACACACTCTTAATATTTAGCTAAGATGCTAAATCTCTGACACACTTATGGGTCTGCCAACATTCCCATAAAATGGCCGCCATGGTGTCCTTGACAGCCTCCAGCAGAATAGAGCCTGGTGTAAGGGGTCAGGCGTGTACCCGCTGTACTCGCAGCTTCCGTACCAGTCTGAAACTATACCTCCGTGCCACTCTGTCCCTGGTTGACTGAAACACAACAGGTAGCAGTGTGTATACCGACCTATATATAGCGACCCCCCTATGGCGCAAGCGCTCCATTTAACCCGCTTTGAGCTTCCAGCAGGTGTTTCCTTCAACTGACAGAGTGTATGGACTTTGCTGAAGTTTTCTAGTCTATAAAGGATTCTGTGTTGTAGTGTTGGATTTTTTTTGTTTGTGGATTTTATGGGACGGAAATGTATGACATAATTCATAACTCACATTTTCTTGTTTTGTCCTGTCTTGTCCTGTGTGTGTGTGTGTGTGTGTGTGTGTATGTGTGTCTCTGTCTCTTCTTTATGTGTTTTCCCCCTAATATTTGCTTCACAAACACTTAAACATCACGATTATGTTTGCTCATGCTTTTTATCGGTTGTATCATTTCATGCGAACTCTATCCGAACTCTCTTATCTAACTTTGAAACGACATCCATATCAACATCCCCATTGATTGTGACAAAAAAAAAACTACTTAATACTAATAAAAACTTTAATACTAAACAACAATTCGACAATTCGACTTTCGATTGATCGAATTACACCGCTGCAGCCACTGGCTACGAGAAATCTCGCAGCTTGAACAACATATCGGGAATGGCAGGGTCGTCGCTGCGTTTGACCCCGATAACCGGCGTGCCCTATGAGGCCCCGGGACCCCTGCGCCGCTGCCGCTCACCCATCCCCTCCATTTTGTAGAGTGATAAAAACAACATGGGGAATGCTAGAACTCAGGACAGGGGAACAGGACAAGAGGATGGAGGCCATGTGTGTATGTATGTTTGTTGAATATCTGACCATAGGGGCCCAGTCTCATAGTCGAACTCCACAGCAATAACCACAAACAATGATCCTGAATGTAGAAAGCTCCTCATTCTCGTCCACTCACAGCTTCAGGTGCATGCATATAAGTAGATGTACTGAGAGAAGATACACTGTATTGTATTGTAGATAAATTGTAAGGTGAGATTAATGGGATCAGTGCAAAGTTTTGACGGAGGTTAGCTAGTACAAATGTGAATCGAAATATGCAGATTTAACCACATTAAGTCGTAAGCCTTAGAGAACAGTATGTATGTATTTTATTATACAAGTAGCTAATGATGTTCTCATACTGTTGTGGGCCAAATGTCCTCATTCTCATTAATAAAGGGAGAAATAAAAACAGACTGCCAAAGAAAGATGCAAGGAAGATGAAAGGAGCTATTTTAATACCCTTATCCTCACATTTCAATGCTAACCTCGGTCACAGTTGGACTGAATAATAATCACTAAACATTTTAATGCAATGAACACATGATGAGTATACACTAGTACATACATGACCCTTATGCAAACAGGTTTTCATAAGAGAAAACTTTAAGAAAACAAACGTTAAGGTAAAATTTAGTGTACCACTTAAATATATGCATTAAATAAAAATATAGTGTTTTTTTATATGTATAAAATAATACTACGACTATCTAGTATTCTGGCAAGTACTTAAGCTGATAATATCCACAAAAGTTTTGATAACTAGTTATATATTGTTACATTCATCTCGGATAAATGAAGGACACATTTCTAATGGGATGCTGCTAGTGGAGCTTCCATTCTTATCAATTCACATAATTCTGTTTTTTTTTCTTACATTCTTGGCATATTAACATGATTATTGCTTCTTTTGTTCATTCTGTCCAAAAGTATTTCCTTGCGTTTATACAATCTGAGAACTCTAAATATAATGCCGTCATATAATCAGGCTTGGACAACAAAGTAATACTAATTTGGCCATTGATTAACAATATTGCTTGTTTTGTTTGAACAGTTTTCAATCCATGTTTTATTTTTTTTAATCGTGCATTCTCTCTATCCAATCCGGGGGTAATAAAAAAACACGAGGAATCATTTTGATCTGCAAAATCTAACGTTACTCATTGATACATATATGCAAAACGTGCAATATTCCACTCAGACTCATGATGCTGGAAAACGTGTTCATGCGCACATGTGTTATTTGTAAATATGTGTGCCAAAATCTTTTTAAATTCTACAAAAGTAACAATCAGTGTATGAAGTAGATCTGCAGATTTGATGACTAATATATGACAACTCTAGTGCATTCCTGGTTTGTTGGTCTTTGTCCTTGTTAATGTCCTGTTGTTGTTTTTTAATCTGTTTTAAATGTATTTTAAAAAAGATGATTGTTTTTATTTTTAAAAACATTCCTTTTTACTTCACACTGTTTCATTTGTATATGATATATACGTAAGTGTTAAATATCTGTGTATCTTTTTTGTTAGATAGGAATAGAGAAAATATTCAGGTCTATCTGACCACGTGCTTCCAGAATGAAAAAGAAAAGAGAAGAAACTAACATGACAAAGCCATTTCTGAGAAAATGCTTCCTTGAAATCAGAAAAAGTCAAATATTTATATTGCAATAATTGCAAAAGTTGTACTATGTAGGTATTTAATTAAGTATATTATCATTAGATGTTGCTTAGTTTCCCAATGGAGAATTAGCCGATTACTGGCGTGCATAAAGGAGCCATTTTGTTTTAAACATGGCACCTGCAATAGGAAACCTGGGCCAAGTTTTCTCGAAATGAGTACATCTTATATGACAATGATCTTTGCCTGTAATTTTCATAGTAGGAGTCAATTAGGGTACATTCCAAATGCTAGTATTTATTAGAATGGTTCTTATTAGAATTAATTTTTACAAATAAAAGATCGTTAAGAAAACTTCAAAGGACACGTTGTTTGGGACAGTGTACAATCTTCAAAAAAAGGGTTTCTTAAGGGTTCTTTGGATAGTTAAGCTTCTCTTAGCTTCTTAAAGGGGTTCTACTTGGAAACCTCTCCAATAGGGAAACACTCTGTTGTAGGGTTCTATATAAAACCATTTAGTAGCTAGCTTATAACCTGACCATAGTGCCAAATCAACCTTTTCCGACTTTATTTCATTGTGCAATCATTTGACTCCAACTTACGCTTGTAAACCATGTAAAACAACTTGTTTTGCGCAACTACTTCTCAGTACATTATGGGAATACAGATGTTCCCTCAGCCACTGAGGCAAGACTCGAAAAATAACGTTGATCAAGTCTTATGTATTTTATCATTTGGGACTTTTTCTAAAATGCTCGATGTTCTAGTAAGAACACTAATTATAATGAATTCTAGCGTTTGGGACAGTGTTACTGTGATGGATTCAGGAAATACCTTGATGTGTCTTATGGGCAATCTTAAGATCGGAAGTGCTTATTCTCCATTAAAGTAGGAGTCTCCGAGTAGCACGGCTCCTTTTAATGCTGTGAATCCAGAGGCATTTTCTTTCATTAACAAAGTCTCGGTGTCCATTAGTTATTTAACGTGATTAGCCGGGGAGGAGATTTATCTCCCTGATCAATAATAACCATCCTTCTCCATTTGTCATCCAGCCAATGTCCACTTGTATATCTATATTATTGTCCTGTTCTTGTAGTATGTAGTTGTAAAAAAAAATTAGAGAATTTGAAATCTCAATTCTTTGTGTGGTATGTATTCCTTTTGTTGTAACTGATACAACACGATCAGGACAATTTCAGAAAAATCAGACATGTTTGTGTTGAAAATGTGAACTCCCTCTATGAGGCTACTTTTAAGCTGCTCTGTGATAAATAAATAAATAAATACATACATAAACCGCTAGCTAGATTTAACTAGCTTCACCTGCCAACTTTGATGTACATACCTGTATCTATACAATATATGTGAAAAACTCATTAAAATGATCTGTAATGTATTTCTCTCACTGTATGCTGGTTATTCTCGGACGTGTCCCAATCCTATAGTGTTTTTATGTATACTCTTTTTGTTTGTTTTGTGTTTTTGGTGTGTGTGTGTCTCTGGTTGGGGTGTGTGTTTTTGTGTTATATTGATGTATTGTTTTGCATGAACTACCTTAAATCAAGATTATATCAAGATCAATCACATTTACACATTGACATGTGCACCCACCATTCATTCAAACATACAAACATACACATCATGGTTTTACATTTTAAATCTTAATTACATTTTTGTAACCTTTATTGACCTAGGTTACTTTTGCAGGTAAATGTTCCAAAGATTTTACCAAGTTAATTAAAGTTAAAATGTTTAGTTTGAACCTGATAAATGTTCTTTTTTCCAAGACAAACACTACCCATAAATTAAATAAAACAAATAATCAAAATTAAACATTTGTAATTGTTGAATTTGTAACTCCACAAGAGAACCTCCAGCATTCCCTATGCCTATTTCAGTTTGTGTTTACAAATCATAAAAATGAATCCAATGATACATGAATGACCGAAACTACAGTTAATAGTGAATTATCTGTTAACAGAACTTTCGCATGCTTAACTTTAACCACCATCGACAGGTAAAGCCTCCCCAGCTTTCTACTGTTGTCAATTTTAACTAATAAGTTTCCTTTTATCAGTGGTTCTTAATTGTTCCATGAAAATGTCGTATTAAATGTATCTGGGGTGGATTATTCTGTTCTTGCAGTTTAAAAAACATACCTTTGACCAATATGATAAATACCTAAAATTGTATTTTCTGTGATTTTTCACACTACAACATAGCATGAAATTCTAAGTACAATAATGTTATCAAAGATGAAATCACTACATTAGTAGTCGTACACAGCTTTTTGTAGGACTGGAGTTTTGCACCCCTTTAAAGATACATTACACACCAGTGAAAAATGCATGTGTTTTATGTATAATTTAGGTTGAATATGTTCAACTGTATTTTTATTTCAAATACATTTTTGTTTCGAATTCTTTTCACCACCAATATGTATATTATACGTTTTTACATAGTTTATTTAAATCTTACGTTTACATCGTTAAATTTGAGGTTTTAATTAATTACTTAAGTAGGCTGGGACACTCCAACCAATTCTCTAACCGACTTTTTATGTCTTTGCTTTTGTCCACAGTGTTAAGTTTCTAGCATTCACCGATTCTTGAAAGAAGACAGTTAGTTGTTGTTTTCTGACTTTACGGATGGAGGCGCATTGTCCAGATGCGACACTTGAGGAATGTCGGTGTGGCAAGAGGAAGTGGCCAGAAAGACACAGAATACTGAAACGTCTGAGGATGGATCTTCACACAGTAACCAAAGCAACCTCTCGGAAATCCGGACCCACCCCTCCTTCTATCGAAAGACTTCTTAACACAGCAAGAAACTGGGCGTTTCACGCTCATCTTGAGAGAAAAATGACACGTAAAGAAGAAAAAAATATATGATTCCAAACAAAAACATTCCATAATGCTTTGTGTCTGCCGTACAAGATCAAAACACCAGAAGCTCCAACTGCTGTGCTAATCTGCGGCACGGAGCTTTGAGTGTGCATTATTCTTATGTTAGAGAATGATGGACCAAGCTAGATTAATCATGTAGCATCTCGGCTAACTCTTTGTAGCATTTGTTGGTGGGGAAAACTCGCCAACACTTTTTAGAGACTTTGATATTCATTGACGGTTTGCACACACTGACTAATAATGACTTAGTCACGCACAAACCTTTATCATTTTAGCATTCCAGAGGAACCTGTCGTTGACATATCGTCCTGTGTAGTTTTTTACGCTCAATCAGTGGATCCTGATTATTTAGAGTAGATTTTTCCTGTTGATTGAAACCCAGAACCTTGACATGTGTACATGTAAACATTCCCGTCTCAGTTTTATGACCTGCGTGATATGGGTTGCTATTCTGACACGAGTCTTCCATTTTTTTCCATCAGTTCAGGAAAGGCAACTTATAATCATTTAGCCCAGCAGACCAAAGCCCTCCACCGAGACCAAATAAAGTCCAGAATAGGTTCCTCAGTTAAAGTCTGTACAGCAAACCATCAAGATTCTCCCTTTACATGCACACATCATCAGGTGTAGCAGGACAGCAATGCCCTTAAATATCTGCCAAGCTCAATAGCAACAAGACGGTCTCATTTCTGTTTCCCTTCCTGAACGTCACTTGTTCGAAGCTGATACTTGATTTATTTTTTTAAACCAATCAATTTTAGTAGTAGAGCTTATATGCTGCCATAGTGAATCAACAATCGTCTGACACACTGCCACATCATCGACGACTGCTTGGACCAATAATGTGTGCATGCTGACCTTTTACCTTTTAGAGAAGATGGTTGATGCTTCGGGGGTATGGAGGTCTCGAAGATGGTATTCGCTCTGTCTTTATAGCTCTCTTTCTGTCCTCTGTCGAGTAAATTTGTCTTCAAGGAGAAGGGTACTTCCATAAAAATAATGGAGGACAAATGTACAAAGTAGAACAAATATATATTTTGATAAGTGGGTGGGGGAAATAACAGAAGAGGATGCAGTTCTGCACAGGAATCTCCAAACGCAACAACCAAACTGCATTTGTAAATTAAAAAAAAAATTAAAATACACTGCAACTGCCACCCTGACTTACTCAGAGAAAAGGAGCGAGGGAATAAAGAGACTAACAAAAAAAAATACAGAGCTCCTGAAAAGGAGGAAGCAAGAGGACTGGACAACGCAAGAATGGAGATCAAAAGAGAAAATGCAAGGAGAAATCTTAAAAAGAAAAAATAAGAAAATGCATTTTTTTGTAACTTTGTTTACCAGCATGAGTTCTTTGCATGACTATTTTCTGCAAGCCCTTAGTTGAAGTGAAGAGGGCTAGAAATACAAAAAATATCATTATAATTATTATTATTTAAAAAGAAAAATTATCACACAAAAAAAAGATGATATGCAATGAATATTTAAAAAAGAAGACTATATTAAAAAGAGCTATATTTTGTTTTTGAAATAGTAAAAAAAAATGTGAATAAATATCAAACTATATGTATGACTGCAAGATACACGTTTAATAGTTTAAGGGAGAAGAAAAAAAAGAAAAGAAAAAAGAACCTAAAACTTCTCCTTTACTACGTACTGCCCCGCTTATTAGAACTCGTCCATGTTGCACATTAATGTCACTCTTCCATGGACGTACATTTTGCAATTGTCTGGTAGTGTTAGTTTGCTGAGAAACTCTTTTTTTCAGCTCTAGCTTCTTCTGTAGCGACAGTGGTGCTGATTCTTCTTTTTAAGCCCATCTCTTCTTCCCCCCCCCCCCAAGATGCTTTAAGGCAAAAAAAAAAAGAAAAAAGTCTGAGTCGATGTCTCATTGGCAATAATAACAACGACAATAATAGTATGAATATACTGAGTGGAGATTGTAGCTGGGCAGAAAAACAAATGTGTTATGGGAGATTTATTTTTTTCTATAGACAACAGTTTGTCTAGTCTCAGGTGAAAAACAAATTGAAAGTTGGGTGCCTGTCCTGCCTGTATTCCAGTCCACCTGTCTGTCCTTTTTGTCTGTCTCTCTCTTTCCATCGCAGGATGGTTAATGAATTGAAGTCAAATTAACTGGCCTGGTTATTTTTTATTTTTTTACAAAAACTTAAGCAGCAATACTTAAATCGCACAAAATATACAAAGAGGGGAGCTAATGAAGTAGTTTCCTCTTTCGAACATCCTCTCGTCACAGTTTTCTTCCAGTCTCGGTGTCTTTAGAGGTCTTCCGATGCTGTCCTTTCTCAAGCCAAGTGTCCAATTGTGATGAAGTGATAACGGAAACTGAGAGATTGTTTCATTATTGGTGACCTGAGAAGCGGTGTTATGGTCATTACGTTGCTATATCTGCTTACAACTTACAACTTTTTTTTTTTTTTACAAGAAGACAACTTTAAATTCAATATAACATATGCAGTGGCAGTATGAAATTATTTGGTTAGGAAAGCTGCTAGAATATATAATCTTTTTATTTTATTTTATGGACTTCACTCGTAGCCTTCAGTAGTTTATCAAAAAACACCCTGCCAAAATACAGTTTTCTCAAATTTTTCATCTCTTTAAAAAGTGCCGCCCCTCTCTCGTAGCACATTTTAAGAGACACTGCATGTGGGAATAATATTTCTGGTGTCGAAATCATCTATACCCGCATAGCTTGAGGTTAACAATATAGCCTAACTATTTCCTATTTCCATGTCCGGTCATCACGATACATTGTCACGTTAGATGTTAACTTCAGACTGGGCAGCGATTTGCCTGTAGCTTAAAAACATAGTGTAGCGGTTTACATCGAGCGATTGTGATTTGGAATCAGGTCCAAATCAAAAGTGTGTGAGAGTCAGTTTCAGTTAAATGAAAATCAGAATTTGGACTATATCAGCAAAAATGCGATAAGACGTAGCTAAAAATCTACACATATGCAGAAGTGACTTTTTAGTTTTGACCTTAAACTGTAGCAGCCAGGCCTCTTTAGATCCCAGTAGCAACACCTTGAATTGTGTTGTCTGTCTCTGTGTCTGTGTGTGTGTGTGTGTGTGTGTGTGTGTGAGTGAGTGTGTGGATGTAGACTACAGGTCTTTGAAACAGGAGCAGAATACACAGTGTGTGTATACTGAATGCACTTTATTTATTTCATGCTCTTCAACTGTGTTAATGAAATATTATTTAAAAAAATATGATCACAACATGCTGCCAGTGAACAACTGGACTAAAAAACAATGAGGGATGGAGAGACAGACAGACAGACAGACAGAGAAGAGACAGAAAAGGGACAGAAAAAGAGCACAAAGAGATGTATGGTAGAATGTGAGAAAAAAAGCTGACAGGCAAAGCGAAAATGTCATTGTTAAAGGACACTGTGTGTGTGTGTGTGTGTGTGTGTGTGTGTGTGTGTGTGTGTGCGTGTGTGTGTGTGTGTTTCGGACTGCCAGGTTTTAAGCAGCTTTGATGTTTAATATATATATATATATATACACATACATACATACATACTAGCGTTCAAAAGTTTGGAGTCACCTGTCATATTTTATGAACAGTCATTATTCTATTCACAAAACCCTTCTACAATATAGTAGATCTAATATAAACCACACACCTAAAGGTGTTTTTAGAGGTTTTGTTTGGGATTTAAAGTATTTTGGGAAAAAGTTATATAAAAATAATTTAAAACGTTAAATAATAACAATTGAATGATAAAGGAGAAATTACCAAACATGGATAATTCCAGTATATTATTTAAGTCTCCACTTCAAGATTTGATCACCGCTTTCCAAAAAAAGAGGCATTCTGGGTATTAATGTTTATATTAACATCCTATTGATGCTATAAAACTTTTATAGTCATTTTGGAGTCATTGTTCTGGACACATGTTGTTTTACAGCTTTCTACAAATGATTTGAAACCAAAAGTGCATAAATACTGGAATCATATTACAGATGGATCTAAAACTAAATGGAGTTTATATTACCCTGATTCCAGACTTTTGAGCAGCGAGCCACACTGCAATATTGCCAGGCAATGAATCTGCCTAGTTTCTGAGTTTAAGGCTTCTGTTTACATTTTTCCGGCCCTGAAATGAGCTCCACCCTCAGCCGGAAAGAGGCTTTGCCTCTTTTCCATAAAAGGCTAATTGTGAAGAACTCGTAACTTCAACAGCTTGGGAGAAGGGGAAAAGTTTTTCAATGATTTTCATTGCAGTTGCAATTTTCCTCGTACGCAGCACTAAAAGTTACAAACTGCTCCTTTAAAATGTTTAATTTTCATACATGGGCATCAACTTGACTAGTTATATTTTTTTTTGATAAAATCAAGAAAAAAATCCAACCAATTAGGTTTGCCTAAACTTTTGCCCGGTACTTTATATATACAGAAGGTGGAAATGCTTGTTTTTAATAAATTATTTATTTATTTATTTATTAAATCATGAACGTACCATAAGAAAACAACCTTTACAACCCTAAATGTGTGTATTTTGTTTTCGGTTCACATGTACTCGTGTCCTAACTTAACTGAACGATTCTTATTTTATGTATTTGTTTATTTTTAAAAAGCAGATCTAATGAATATACTGTTTTGTCTAATTCCCCAAAGACGTTCATTTGCTTTCCATGGCCGAGTGCGTTTCATTTTCTCTGTCTTATTTTAGAAGGCGTTAGACCACTTTGGTCCAAAGTGAAGCATTATGAATATTTTAAAGCAGCAAGAAGTAAAATCACACACACACACACACACACACACACACAATCTTGATGCTTATACCATAGACATGGTGTTATTCTTAAGACTGAATGCAATCATTCATTTTCTATTTGCATTACGTGATGAGTTGAACTTGTTGCAAATGCAAATGCGCGTGCACACACACACACACCCAAACACCCACACACACTTGCGTACACTGCCCTGTTAAAATGATTTATTCGGGAATGATCAGGCTGCCTGTATCTTCCTCTATCATTGTGTTTTTTATGTGCCTGCTACTCTGTCAGATGAATCAATCATGATTTTCTGTGTGTACTAATGTCTTTGATTTGATGTACTTGAATTACAGATATGCAATCTTTTGCCACATTGACCACTGCCAGCCCAATCGACATGATCAGTAATTAAGATGATTAAAGTAATTAGTAACCATGTTGTGCTTTTGTTAACGTCTTCCCTGATGCGCGTGTGTGAGAGAGCTCAAGCCCATAAACTTGTGTATTAGAACTGAGGTTCCTGATTGTGTCCTGATCGTGTCCAAAAGGCCAATATTAAATTTTCATATTACAATAATAGGCCTTTAAAAAAAAATGTTTAAATGTATTTATTAAATGTACCTGTTCTTGAACAGACATTGCATTCAGGATTCCAGGTCATCATATTGTCCTAACTGTTCATATTACATCTTACTCACAATCACTTCTCAGTTTAGATAATAAATAACTCCTTAAATACGGTTACATCTTAGTTCAAGTTCAAGTTCAAGTAGGTTTTTATTGTCATTTCTCCATGTACCTCGTATTCTTCTAAATGAAATGTCATTTCTACAGGACCATGGTGCAACACTCGCAATCACTTTTCAGTTTAGATAATAAATAACTCCTTAAATACGGTTACATCTTGTAGACCTTAAAGCGCAAACTGACTAACATAGCTAACTAATGATAGTTAGCAAGATATATATGCTACCTGCAGGGGTGGAAAAGGTACAGAACAATTATACATGTATATTATACATAAAATATACTCAAATGTTTAAAGTAGCAAGTCAAAATTATATTTGAGTGAAAGTCAGAAAGTTTCCACACTTAAATGTACTCGAGTATGGAAAAGTTTTAAAAAGTTAAGTGATTTTAACTTAAATTAGAAGGGAGGAGTGTGTGTATCCCCCCCCAAAAAAAAGGTCTCACTTGAAAATTCGTAACAATTCACACGACTCAATTTGTATGAAAAGTTACGAATGTTAAGGTTAGAGGTAAGCAGGGGGTTAGTGTTTATATCTTTATTTATGACTTCGTTTGTATGAAATTGAATGAAATCTAATCACAACGTTTTCGCTCTTTTGAATTCATGAGATCGGGAGCCAAGTTTCCCAAAAGCATTGCAGCAACAACAACAACAACAACAAAAAAAAATCTGTGTTAAATAATAACCAGGCCCTGGTTCTTTATTTATTAATTTTTTCATTAAAGCACCTTTAATGTATGAAGATGAAGTGAAACTAATAGGCATTCCTTGTGCAAATATGATAGTAATTTGTATGAATACCAAAACTAACACTTTGATTGGACGTTTTAAGTATAATTAATAAATAAAGTTAAAATGCTCAGGAACACAATTGATTGAATTGGTAACCGGACAAAAAATATATATATTTTTGCAATAAGGACCTGGAAGGTCTTAAGGAATACAAAGTTTTTTGTTTTTTTATGTAATTGAGTAAAAGTATCAATTTATAAAGTATACCCAGGAGCAAATACACAAAAAATTATAAGTAAGCATAGTAATGAAGTACAATTACTTAAGTACTTTTTAAGTACTTTTATTTATTTTCATTAAAGCAACTGTAATGTATGAAGATCAAGTGAAACTAATATACATTCCTTATGCAAAGATGTTAGTTTTGGTATTCATACAAATCAAGTATCACTTTGATTGGACATTTTAAGTATAATTAATAAATAATGTAACATAATTGATTGAATTGGTAGACAAAAATATATTTTTTAATGATGATCTGGAAGGTCTTAAGGAATAAGAAGTATGAAGAAAATGTATGTAATTGAGTAAAAGTATTAATTTTTAAGTGTATTCAGGTGCAAATACACTAAAACTGATAATTAAGTATAGTAATGAAGTACAATTACTGAAGCCAGGTTGCGTTAGCTAGCTACATTTAACCATTACTTAACCCTTGCTACATCTACTAACACAAACATGACCATTTTAATCAAAACTGTGAAATGATAGCTTTGAAACATGGACTTAATTATAGATTTGTGTGAGAGTTCCTGAAACTTTTTTCTTCTGGTGAACAGAATTAGGAGGTTGACTTCACCAAGAAGAAAAGCCTTCAAAATTTGACCAAACTGAGGAAACTTCTAAACATTTCGCACTGAATACTATATTGTAGAACCGATTATTTTTCGGGACAGGAGTGTTGGCCTGGACAGAAATGTGAACTAGGAACCTTCTCTGAAAGAAAAAAGAAAAAAAAAAGTTCCTCAGAGGGTTCCTAGCTTCCTGATGAACCCTCTCTAAAATGTAAACACTGTTCTAAGCTTCTACATAGAACCTTAAAGGTTTTAAAGTGTACGCTGTAGAGTGGTGATGGTCATATAGATGGCACTGCTACATCAGTATTTATATTTTCCATCGTATCAGATGGATATAAATGATATGCAAGCACCCAGAAAACGCATTCACATGCTGTATATACCACACAATGTAATGCAATCATGTGTCGAGATACGAGTGCGAGTTTGAGATGAAAACAATGGAACAAATCATAAGTGGACCTCTCAAATGCCAAACCTATACCTTTACACCCAATGTTTGTGCAAGTTATTTTATATCCAAGTAACGTATCAGTGAAATGTCAAATCTTTTTTTTCTTTTTTTTTGGAAAAAATTTAAAAATAAAATAAAAATGAGACTTTCAACAATAAAAGGATGAATGTTGGCAGCTTGACACCGCATTACACACGAAACTGATTGCTTAACTAATGACGAATTGTGTATAAATGGAAAAAAAACAAAACATTAAAGACTCAATAAAATATCACACTCTTGTCATATTTTCAAACAAATGTCTGCTGTAACTTTTATTTTTTGACGTTTTCTTGCTTTAAAACTAGTTGCAGTGGTGTGTTTGATGGGTTTAAACAGTACTTGCCATTTCCTGATGAAAAAAAGAAATAAAATCACAGACCTTTCCAGGACTTTTCTTCAGGGCCTTTTCCAGATGTTCCATTTTGTTGCTAATTTTAAAACGGTCAGTGTATCATGAAGAGGGAAAACAGGAAATGTGATACGCATTAGTGAGGCTGCAGTAGTGCGGACAATAAGAGACTGTCTAAGGACAACAGATATAGAACCTTAGTATTGTTACTTTTCACAACAGAATATCGCTACTTTGTCCAAAACGGTTTCTGTATTTCCATATTTTTCCAGGTCTGGAAATGAGTGCCTTTAAACTGCCATACTTTTCCACACCTGCGCAAGAACCCTGTGTTATATGATTGGTTAAGTCATTAACCAGTGAGCTTGCATTACAGTTTGCATGGTTGCTGAAGTCTCTTTGCGCCCCCACCTCCTGGTTTTATGTGCAACCATCATGACGTGACCATCATGCAAATCAGTCATCAACCAAAATAAAGGATATTAAGATTTTGAAATACCTCAAACTTCATATTAAGTAAGGAATAAAACATTTCGGACGTGCAGTTATAGGAAAATAATCAACGACAGGCTGGTGTGATGCGGGCCGTTACCACCCCAGAGTTCTCGCTTACGTTATGACAGTTGTTATAAACAGTCGTTCCATCACCAGCCTCTCTCGTTTTTCTCTCCCTCTTTAAAGGTACAATACGGGATTGTAAATGATTTTCATATTCGCCTTATGAGACAACCTATATGGCAGTGTTCTTGGGACTCTATACTGAACACATATCGGCTTGGGTCCAGCGTAGTCTATACTGCCACCCCTGTTGTGGGGATACAATCGCCCTCTCCTCATTTGATGACGAAACAACTCTTCCGTTGTT
>JAOUQW010000042.1:1573909-1585102 GCA_028565825.1 Olivaichthys viedmensis | reverse complement strand
TAATACCAATCAATCATCGCTTGAATGCCACAGCCTATTTGAGTATTGTTGCTGACCATGTGCATCCCTTCATGGCCGCAATTTACCCATCTTCTAATGGCTACTTCCAGCATGATAATACGCGTACCAGTCACTTTCCTGTACTGAGAAACGAATGGAAAAAATACTCACTTAAAACTAAAAGTTAGTTGCTGGGGCAGTCAATAAAAGTTAATGTGAAACATTGTATTTTTGTGGTATGCGTAATGAATTCATTCATTCAATCATTCATGCATTCATCTTCAGTAACCACTTTAGCTTGGTCAGGGTCGGAGTGGATCCGGAGCCCATCCCGGGGGCATTGAGGCAGGAATACACCCTGGATGGGACGCCACTACATCACAGTAGTGCTGGACGATTTTCACGATTAATTCGTTAATTTGATTGAATGTTTTAACGCGATGTGCAAAATGTGAAAATCGAGATTTTACGTTACATATACTGTTTCACTTTTGTCAGGCCATACGAACGACACAAGCGTCAATAAAAACGACTCGCTGGTTTTAGAAGCACTGCATCGATGCTTCGTTTTCCCATAAACACGTGATCAATTTTGGTAAGCTGGGGTCAGGTCAGAGCACAGGGTCAACGCCCCTGGAGCAGGGAGGGTTAAGGGCCTCGCTCAAGGGCCCAACAGTGGCACCTTGGCGGAGCTGAGGCTTGAACCCATGACCTTCTGCTCAGTAGTATTGCTAACCACTGAGCCACTGGTCCTACCCTACGCTTGATTTTGTATGATTTACAGTTCATATGTGCCGGTCCTCATGAACCTTTCTGTAGGCGAAGCAGCAGGGCTTGGTTAAATGGGAATAAGTCAGCGGGTTTGCTGTAAACACCAGAATAGGTATATAAAAGTCTATTTAGATAAGAAATGCACGCAAACCAAACAACGTGTAGACTCCGGCGCAGTAACAGAGAGTCTTCATGTTTTTGACCACCTGATGTAGCTGACGTGCACCGTGTTGGAAAGCTGCGAGTAATGAACCCTTTTCCAATACTATTGACTGGAAATCCTCATTTGCTTTCACAGACGGACGCGCTAATAACCAAGAAATGTAGTAAGATCACCTCAGCAGAGGCGATTTAACCTGCGCACGGGCCCTGGGGCTACAGGTGGGCTCGGGCCCGGGCCCTACGGGTCTAGTTAATATCCACAACGTTAGTATAACGCAGTTGTGTTTTGTTTGGTAGTGGCGAACAAAATCAGAGCAGATCTTTCGAATAAATCTGGACAATCAACAGTCACGAAATATGAATGACATTTGTAAATTAAAAATATATAGCCAATCAAAGGGCCTGGATTATTCGGGGGGCCTCTGGGCTGAAGCCCTGGTAGACCCGTGCATTAAATCGCCCATGCACCTCAGTAATATGGAATTGATCAACAAAAAAAAAGTATGATGTTGAACAACTGTAAAGTGTAAAGTTTGTAGAAAGGCAATTGCAGCAGTTGAACTACAACACCATTCGATTCAGCACGTGAGTCTGACTCGTGTCTTTACAAACAGTGTAGAGTCTGTGGACACAGGCACTTGGGCTCGTTTAAATTTGACATCTCTTACTTCTATTCCCTAACCAAGTCAGATTCTCTTAGTGCATGGTGCACATAACACAAATGATAAGCTGTGCACAGTCCATGGAGAGAAAATGCAAGCAAATTAATATGTTAATGTGGTATTTATATTAGGTTTTATGAAGGTTAACTGTTAACTATATTGTGAAAGATAGGTGTTAGAATTTTATTTGAAATCTTCAATAAACAAACATTAAAAAATAAAAAATAAAAAAAAAAAGGATGTTTCCGCCCGGTTTCGAACCGGGGACCTTTCGCGTGTGAGGCGAACGTGATAACCACTACACTACGGAAACGCATGCAGAGTTTGGAGCGCTCTTCTCTATAGAACTTTATAGTCTGCCGCATATGGACATTTTCTTTATTGTTTCATGCTCAGGGAGCCTTTTACTTAATACAGCATGTTAACCCGAATAGCATTCATTTTAAATTTCTTTGGTTTTATGCAAGGCTCAAAGTTGGAAGAGTACCTTTTTCTTCTTTTACAATGCGAATGAATACTTATGTTAAAGCTACAGTGCGTAGGATTAATTTTGTTGTTGCTGATTTCTAGTTTATTGGATTAAAAAGAAAGGAATAAATGTGGAAACTTATCTTTAAAACTTATCTCTTTTTTTTTTTTTTTTTTCCTATTCCAACCAGTATATTGTGAAATGTTAAAATTCTCATAGCTTATTAAAGAAAGGAAGCAATCTCCTATTACCTGCACACATCTTCCCACTTTAATCCCTACAATATGTACAGTTGCAAGAAAAAGGTTTGTGAAAACCCTTTGTAATTTACCCAGGTTTCTGCATTACTCATAAAATGTGGTCTGATCTTCATCCAAGTCACAATTATAGACAAACACAATTTGCTCAAACTAATAGCATACGATCAGACCACATTTTATGAGTAAATGAATGCAGAAATCCAGGGAAATCCAAAGGTTTCACAAACTTGTTCTTGCAACTATAAACTTTTTTTTTTTTTTAAAGGTTGTTTAGCAAAATGCACATTATTCCTGATTCATTGCAGTAACTTTTTGTGCCATGTGAATGCAAAGTTTTATTGAGATGGAGGAGAATATGTTTAGGAGCATAGTGTTGATTTTATCATCTAGTTGAGGTTTGTACAGCTACTGTACTTAGTGTGGTTATGGTTTTATGTGTTTCCAAAAAGTAGAGCATTAAAATGAGCATTTTTGATCTGAGGGTTGACTCCCTGCTGTTGGACGGAATGAAATGTCATGATACTTTTTTAAAAATCATTTTAGGAACAAGCAATCTCTCACAGACGGAAAGGCATCTAGGCTGAAGAAGTCCACACTTTTGCTCAGTTTTTCACAGACCCTAAGTACCCTTTCTTTTTCTTTTCTTTTCTAAAAATGTAAATTCTACATTAAATCATTGTCATTGATCACAATTAAGTAGGCACATTAAGCAAGAGAGAAAGTCTCGCAGTCTTTTGTACATAATCTTTTCTTAACCTTCTTAACAAAATAGTTGATGTGCTTTGTAGTCCCTTCTAACGCATTACAAACGATGAGATGTGACTGTACAAAAAGCAACTTTGAAAAAAGGACTGTTCAAAAATGATCCTTTTTCTAACAGTGGGTGTTTTTGCTTTAAGTTTGTAAAAAAAACAATCACTGACAGTAACACTTTATAACTTTGTATAGGTCTTTACAGACCTGTAAATAATTACACTTATTCCTGAAATGGAAACGTTGTGCAGCACTTGCATTAAAGTTGGCTTCTGTTATAGCTATATGCTTGGTTTGTACTTGCTTCACTCGTAAGTCGTTTTGAATAAAAGCATCTGCCAAATAAATGAATGTAAATGTAAATTACACTTTGTAGATTTGTATAGGCTTGTAAAAGGAACTATAGACAATTACATTAAGTAAAAAGAAATATATGATTGACTATCCATTACAATCCATTACAAGAGCAACATGGAAACAATCTTTTTGACCCAAAGCCCCTGCTTGTCAACAAAGGCTTGCAGAAATAGATCCATATCCTCTCTGGATTCTAATATTTAAAAAAAGAAGGGTTCCTTGGTCTCCTGATCTTCCTGCAGAACCTCATTGAGGGCCTTCTGGCGGTCCTCCTCAGTCATTGTCAAAAATCTGGGCTCACCTGATTTTTTACAAACCCACTGCATAGCATAGCAATGGTTGTGTCCCACACAATTGTTGGCTCCTGTTTCAAGGGTGGGGTAAAGATGAATATTAGAGTAATCAGACATAAAATCTGAATTGAAATTTGTAATAAATACAGAGTTCGAATTTAAACTCTGAGTCAAAATCATCTGAAAATCATTGTTTGGCATCAGGACAGTCAGAATTGGTGTTGTAGGACTCAATTTGTGTCGATTACTTGTTTTTATCATCAAAGTAAGAGTGAGTTTTATTTTAAAAAGGTTCACAATAACACATCCTTTCTAAACTAAAATCAGTATAACTGTCTCGCCTTGCATTGTTCATGATGCACCAGTTCTGAAATGACAATTTATTAGAGCATTTCTGTAGATGTTGTTAATGTAGATGAAATAAAAGTCCTTATATTGTTTACATCTCCAAACTCTTTCACTAAGTAGTATGTCAGTGCATAAGTGGTGTCTGTACTATTTAGGCGTCCTATTTAGTGCGCAGAATCTCCTTGAATGTCTATTACTTGCCTCTCGCAGCCTTTAGATTAATCACAACCCACGTTACGAAATGTTCTTCCACCATCCAACATCTTACATCCTGTAGCTTCAAGTTCTAGAGCAAGAGGAACCTGGAACATGGACGCTTTTTTTGCATTGTGTCCCAGACACTTTGAACACAAGGTAAAAGTATTAAGTATGTCGGATTTCATACTCCAGCGAAGAGGAATATTTTTGGGATACTTAATTGACTTAAAGTGTGTTTTTTAAGGCACAATGTTGTGGAAAATCTCTTAACTTAAAAGTAAATTAAAGGAATTGCCGAAACCCGGGATCGAACCAGGGACCTTTAGATCTTCAGTCTAACGCTCTCCCAACTGAGCTATTTCGGCTATGTTTATTATCACGGTACAAAAACCATACCCGCATATAGTTCTAGTAGATGCCGAAACATGAAATTGATTATTATTGATTATTTATTTAGATATATGATAATTAAGGAATAGCTGAAATAGCCGAGCAGAGGAAAAACTGAAGAAGAAAAAAAAAAATTAATAAAAACAATTTGTAACATCAAGGCTGAAAATCATGGAGACACTGTCCTGCATGAGAATGAGACAACGGCCAATACACACACAAGCTTCTGTGCTTAAACTCCACATACACACATTACAATTATCCCGCACTATTTTGTTGCCAGATATCAGGTGCCATCTTTAGAACGTTGGCCAAGGCCAAGGCCACCGTCTGGATGACAGAAGAAAAAGAAAATAAAACACAACAACAACAACAGAGCGTCTTTTTCATCTCCGTCTCTCTCTCTCAGTACTCGAGGCCTCGCATGGCGGCGATGGTGGATGAGAGTCTTCGCGGGAGAGGTTTAGCCGCCTGTCTGAATTCTTCAGGCTTGGCACGTAGGAGAGCCGTGATGTTCTGGAGAGTTCTGGACGTCTGCAGGCCCAACGCATCCATCACGTTGCTCAGGTAGTCTAGCAACAAACACACCAAAAATTTGTTTTACATAACGTACATTTGGTTACAAAATAAAATGTTCATCATTAGACGTGCTGATAATTATTTATATTTCCCAAACAGCTTATTAAAAAACATGATTCTTCTCAGTTATAAATAATGTTTTCTTGAATAATAAATATCTATGGAATAAGATTTCGTATTTTTTACAGCTGACGGAATATAAACAATTCTTGATTGTGGACTCGGACTTTTGGACCCTACCATACATGCTGGTGTGGTAAATGGTTTTAGCGATTATATTACCGTGTGTATGCCATGTCGGGTTCTTAATTGTTTGTATTGGTTAGTTATTGATTATGATACCGATATCTGTAGCGAGCTGTTTGGTGGCGTGAGGACTCAGCTCCGGGATCTGCAAAATGACATCGCAGTAGGTCTGCATGGTTGCCCTGGCGATAGAACCCAGCCAATAATCCGCCGTGTTCTCCAACTCTGGAACATCATCACCTACAGGAAGGTCATGCCATTAGTTAGTGTGTGAGAGTGAGTGAGTGTATGTGTGTGTGTGTGTGTGTGTACCTTGCTCAGGTGGATATGGCAGTTTGCCTGTGTGTAAGGCCAGTTCCAGTGCTGGATCCTCCTGAGTCACAAACGGCTCCAGATGCAGCGGCAGAGACATGATGTACTGCCCAATCTACACACACGATATCACGCAATAACAATGACTGTATAAGTGACACAACGTTGAATATTCGGTGTGTGTGTGTGTCTTACATTAGCAATGTACTCCTGTGGTGAGAGGCTGAAGGTCGGTAGATCTTCTGTGAGTGTTTCCCCCAGACCAGCGGAGCCTCGACCCTACACACACACACACACACACAGTCAGACTCCACTCTCACATGCACGTCACACAAGCACACACACATTTACACACACCTCTAGCTTGTTGAGCAGGCAGAGCTGCTGTTTGATCTGCAGAAAGACGGAGTCGAAGGCGAGCTGATTGGCCTGTTGGTTCAGACGAGTCAAAGCAGCACGAGTGTCTGAGAGAAGGCTCGTGTTCCCCGTGCCTTTCTCCTACAACACACACACACACACACACACACACACACACACACACAGGTTTACATGTATCTAAAACAATGTACACCCACAATTTGTTTCCACTGGTGGTGATTTTAAAGAATTACGAATAACCGATCATTTCAGCAGATCTAATTTTATATGGTTAAAATCAAGCAGACAGCAATAGTTTTACTTCAACAGGGCTTCACTGATAGGATTGTTAATTTCTCAAACTCACTAAACAGCAACACATAGTTGAGTGCAAAAGTTTGCATACCCTTTATTATGAAACGATGAAACCAAGACATTTAATGCGGGTTCGGTTTCACGGACGCTCCTTTATCACCACAAGTAACAAAAATTGTCAAAAGGTTTACGTTAAGATATTAATAATGAAACAATCAAAATATTTCTGAATGTCATTTAAATGTGGACCTTTTTTTTTTTGTGCGTCTCCCACTGTTTGTTTTGGATTTTTGTGAATCTGCCTGCCAGTTATTTTTCTTCCACTCTTTGGTCTTGTCTTTGTGTGTGTTTCTTTTTCCATTTCTGAATGATAGTGGATTTTTTTAAAACTCTTTTCTCCAGCTCTGTGAAAGGTACATTTTTTATGGTTTAGGTCTAATTCGACTGCTTACAGCAAACGGCTTGAGCCCGTTTAAAATTTTCATGCCTTAAGTGATGAGACATCTTAATGAGGCACATTCAAATAAATTAACTAGTCATTTATGAGGCATGCTCATGGGGACGCAAACTTTTGAGCTTGCTAATGAAGATAACTGCTGACAGACTCGAAAGTCTTCCACAGGAAAACACCATTAAATTAACACAAATTATTATTTTATTTGATAGAGGTACATTTTTTGGTTATCGAATAACCAAGGGGGAGTGCAAACTTTTGCACATGAAAATTGTAATCTCAAACAAGAGCAGATGTACATGTACATTCACTGAGTGCTTCTGGGTAAAAACACACAGACCTTGAGTGCGTGTAGTGTTTCCAGCAGGGCGTTGTACTCGGCCGTGCTGCTCTGCTGTAGGTAGTTATATTCCTGCCAAGGATTCTTCTGGCTCCGCCTCTCGGCCCCACCCTCCTGCAGACCGCTCAGACTCCTGGGGTTAAACCCCTCCCACAGGAAACGCCCCGCCTTTCCTAGGATCCTGCAAATCATCAATCACAACGCAGATGGGTCCAAATTATAAACTAATGCAGTTCAAAAAACAATATTATCAAAGTAATACAAAACTTCACTATTATTCAAGAATACATCATTTTCAAACTTTGGGCAGTGCCGTAAACAATATGAAATATTTGGATGCGTGTGTGTGCGCGTATGTGTCTTACTTGT
The DNA here is from genome assembly GCA_028565825.1 of Olivaichthys viedmensis. Classification (NCBI taxonomy): domain Eukaryota; kingdom Metazoa; phylum Chordata; class Actinopteri; order Siluriformes; family Diplomystidae; genus Olivaichthys; species Olivaichthys viedmensis. Next base: position 1,577,467 of record JAOUQW010000042.1, on the reverse strand, counting down.
TTGAAAGCTGCAGCTCAAAAGCTCCACACTGCCTGAGAAGCTCCCCACAGGTAGCAATAATTCTACAAGTTAAATAAGCAAATATTAAAACCTCGAGACTCGATAAGCAAGTAATAAAATCTCATTCAAACTGCCGTCTCTGAATATGTACAGTATAAATACAGGCTGCAGAACACAAAGCTCCGCCCACCTGACGGAATTCTGGAAAGCCGTCCAATCTTCGGTGAACACCTCCGATGTGGGCGTGTCCTCCAGTTTATACTTCTTTCTGATTGACTGAAGAGTGATGGAGAAATCGGACACATACCTGAGAGAGAGGGGAATAGAGGGACACGAGGGGGGGAAAAAATAAATAAAAATAGACAGATGGAGAGAGAGAGAGAGAGAGAGAGAGACAGGTTTCTTTTTAAAAGAAATAATTAATTGTAAAATCATTTCTGGCCTTTTCCTTAATTTAATTAAAATTTTACTTTGACTGTTTTTGCCCTTCTTCACTGTGTGTGTGTGTGTGTGTGTGTGCATGTGTATACTTGGTGAACAGAGCGCGCAGGGCTTTGATGAGGCCACACACGCCGAGTCCATCTGTGAATTTGACGCAGCGATCCACAGCTGCCGCCGCCAGTCCGAACACCTTCTGCACCGAGTGTGTGAGCTCCAGCACGCAGTCCAACACCTCTCCACGCTCCTACACACACAACACACACATCAGAAAAGTGTCTGTGGCCGTTTTCACCCTTGTGCCATTTTTCTGGACCGGAGGTTGTTTGCACTGAAAATTTGGTACATTTAGTCGTGTGTGAGTTTTGGGTATGAATCCCCTTGTCACCTGAAAGCGGTGGTCTGGGGTTCACTTGAAGTAAACTCGAGTGTGACTGCACCATGTGTGAAAGCGATACGCTCCCGGGAACCAGGCATAGAGAAACACGATTCGTTGAACTTGCGTTACTTCCTATTTTAGGTTTTACAATATTTTTCACTTTAAACAAAGATTCTACACACTGTAGCTTTAAGACACCAAGCTTTAAGACTTCAAGCGTCTATACCAGGGGTCGTCAACTGGCGGACCGCCGTCCGGATGTGGACCCAGCAAAGTATTTCAACGGACCGAACCGAGCACATCGTAGTTATGGGAAAAAGAACCGTAGTTCAGCGACTCGTTTTCTAAACATGAACCAGTGCGGCTTCTGTAGCAGATCCTCTGTTGCGGCTTATCCAATCACATATTTATGTAATTTATTATTTAACTGCAGGCAGCTCATCAGACCAGAGAATAGCTACAGGGCTAGAGACATTAGGTCAGAAAGGGAAGAATTTCATAGATTTTTTCATTTAATTTACCCTCTCAGGTCTGATTAGTGAAGTGACGACATGGCTTGCTCCAAAAAAAAAAGAAAAAAAAAAGTCGAGTCGCACAATGTTTTAAAGACAAATGGACAGCGAAGTATGCGCTTACTCATCCCACTCATCTGTTCAGACTCCGTGGCGCGAGTCAAAAGTGGTAACGTGAAGTGCCGCTACAAAACAAAACTTAACTAATTAACCTTCCCACAAAATTCGGTTCTGAGGAGAAATACATTAAACCAACTCAAAGCTCAATATAAAAGGTCCACCAGAGTGCTCGTCCATTCCCTTACAGCCCAAGAGTGTGCAAATTAATGTTTAAGGTACGTTAAAAATACAACATATTTTTAAAATATATTTGATATATTTGATTAATTAGTTGCCACGAACTAATCATTAATGGTTAAGCATTAAAAGGTTACTGTTGTCGCCATTCAGTCATGTTAGTTTGCTTATCCGGACCTTTGTAAGCAAGAAATTGTACATAACTGGACCTTCACAAATTCTAGTTGAATACCCCTGTTCTAGACACTGCGGGATGTGGCATGGATAATAAAAAAAATGAAACCCCACATTTTACACCAGACATTAATTGAAAAAAAGTATGTGTCAGCATTGAAAAGTTAGAAATGAGTTCATGGATAGAACATGTCAGAAGGGCCTTCCAATTTAGTAAAATAAGTGATCTTTGTAATTCTTGATTCCTGGAAGGTAGAAAGAATGCCACTATACTCTGCTCTGGCAGCACTGTCACTTTCAATGCCAAGCAAGTCCAGAGGACGGACAATGGTCTGTGTCTCTGTGGTTGGTATGGGTGTGTGTGTGTGTGTGTGTGTGTATCCTGGAGTTCTTTCACACACTCCCAAAAGTCCAACCATATTATACTTTATTACCTCCCACAAGTAATATTACTGTATTCCACCTCTACACTGACATACTACAGTGTAAAAAGCTGCTGCTGTCAACCCACTTAGTAAAGATGCAGCACTGGGAGGAAGACTTGGAGGATTTTCATTTTTTTTATATCCCTATATTAAGAATTCTGCAGACCAAAATCAAAAGCAGTGCACAGCTCATAGGGGAAAGTAAAAAGGAGCAAAGGATTGCTTCTGCCATGTGTGTGTGTGTGTGTGTGTGTGTGTGTGTGTGTGGTGTTTGACTGCTAAGAAATGATATTAATCAACTCAGCAAGGGGGTTTTGTTTGTGGCTCTGTGTTTGTGGGTCTGCAGTGTGCATGTGTGTGGGTGTGTGTATGTGCGTGAGAGAGGGAGTGTGTATGTGTGGGAGGGAGGACTGCAGTAAGAAAAGGCCTGTTATCCGGCAGAGGTGACAGGATGAAGGGCTTATTTTAAGCTGCTTTTAGACAGCACTGAGATACGTGTCAACTCTTTCTGTCAAAGTGTTTTAGTGGAGCTGATTCCCTTCACTCTAATTTGATCGCTTTAATCATGTGATTCACATGTAAAGCATGAGGAAAGCACAGAGACACACATACGCACACTCGTTTTATTGGGAGCTCAAGACTACTGTGACAGTGTGAGTATGTACCGTATCATAGAGATCCTGTAAAGTGAATCAATGTCTGTGGGTTCTGTTCAAAGGTGGGCAAACACATACACACACAGTCAACACATGCAATGTTCTAATGAAGTTCCACAATACCATCAAATCTGGCAATGTTACATGAAACCCATATCCACGTACTAGCACCCACAGACACACATACACACACAAAAACACACTCACCCACCTACACTCAGCCACCTACAATAACACTATAAATAATATACACAAGTAGTCGTTGAACGTTAGTCATCAGTTATTGCATATGTAAAACCATATGAAATAAAACAATTTATTGTTATTACTTTATTGCCAAACCATCAAGCAGGCAGGCCTAGAGGAGGTATTTTCACTAACTGACTGACTGACTCAGGGCATATCAAACAAAACCTCTAAAAATACCTTTTGGTGTCTGGTTTATATTAGATATACAGTGCATACGGAAAGTTCAGACCCTTTCAAGTTTTTCACATTTTGGTATGTTTCAGACTCATCTTAAACTCTTTTTTTTCTCTCATCAATCCACACACAATACTTCACAATGACAAAGCAAAAACAGGTTTTTGGAATGTTTTATAAATTTATTAAAAATAAAAAACTGAAATATTCCATTTACATAAGTATTCAGACCCTTCACTTAGTACTTGGTTAAA
>JAOUQW010000042.1:1547731-1561026 GCA_028565825.1 Olivaichthys viedmensis | reverse complement strand
CGCGTCCTTACCAGGAAAAGAAAGTCAGAGCACATTACCCCAGTTCTATTCAAGCTACACTGGCTGCCTATTAAGTTTTGCATAGACAACAAACTCCTACTTATGACGTTTAAAGCTCTAAATGGTTTAGCTCCGGCGTATCTTGCTGATCTTCTGAAGCAGTACAACCCATTCCGAGCTCTTTGCTCAGCTGAGGCAGGTCTACTGTTAATCCCGGGCATCACTCACAGCTCAGCCGGTGGAAGACGTTTTTCTTACATCTCCCCTAAACTCTGGAATAGTGCTGCGGAGAACGTTAGAAACGAGTTCTGAAATAAATGCATGCGAAGACGACTAACATTACCTTCTATAGAGTTGTTGACCTCCTGAATAAACAGCTGCAGCTTCATGACCAGAGTCGCTGCGTGAGCGTCCGCTTTGCCCGGCGCATCTTTCTGCGCCACTTTAAACGCGCCGTTCACCCACTCCTTCACGTCAAAATCGTCCGCCAGAAACTTGGAGAAGTCCATGGCTGGAGGTCTAAAGTGTGACCTGTTAGCCCGCTTTTAGGACCTTCAAAAAACACACAAAGAGACAATAAAAATATGTAAACTCTATGTACACTTACTGCACTTTATTACACACACCTGCATTGTTGGTCATCGTGTAGGTGTTACAGTTAGAGACTAAAGCTCATCTTTTTCCATGGACAGTGCGTGTTAATCGTCCTCCAGTCCTTCATCAGGGTCAGTCATCTCGGTTAGGTAGCTAGGAAGTTAGAGAAATGTTGTTGGCATGCTAATTATTATATACTTAACTGCGCAACTTAATTTGCTAATGCTGGAAGGATTAAACTCAAGTAAAAGACTTTATGGCTGTAGTAAAACGGCTAGGTGCGTGTCGCTCCGTCTCTCTCGGCCTTTCTATTAGGTTAAAGTCAGTCAGCTAGTATTGTTAAAGTACTTCCGAACTCAAACCTTTACTCTTCTTGGATGGCCAACGTGTGCTGGGTCAAATTGTTGCACTAAATACCAATTTTTTTTTCCATTTAAAACAGACTTTTTTTTCACCCCCCAAGTAATTCTGTATTATAAAACTGATTCGGAAAAGCGCTGCATGTGAGCTCGGTTTGTGATGTCACTACACAGGTTTGACTGCTTTGGACCAATCACAAGCGACATGCAAATTACTAGCGGATGACGTGGGTGAACCCTGAAGACTTTTAGCTGCAGAACGTGCGTGTTAAGATAGATAGCTAAAAAGAAAGTGCGCGTGCACTTGTGTGTGTGTGTGTGCGCGTGTGTGTGAATGTCATTATATATCGTATAACTGATTATTGGTACACGCCTAGTATGGATTTACACCAAGTTGGTTTTGAAAAAAGATTTGTTGTGTGGACTGGAAGAATGAGAATCCACCTCTCATTGGATTTATGAGAGCACAGTTTTGTCACGTTTCACTGGCAGTCCGAGTCGGTAAGACAGTAGTGAAGAGCGAAGCCAGTATCTGGGGAAACTCTCGTACTAAGCATCCAATTGTTGTCATAAATTCCAGTCAGCTTGTGGTTTTGTCTCCTCTTCTCGGTGATGAATGGTGCGTGTTGTGTGTAACCCTCTCTGGATGGCGTGCTACTCGTTTCCACCCCCACACTCTCATTAACGTTCCCTGCCTGCAAATGTTAACCTTACACTGAGCTTCTCTTTGTTGGAACAAAATGCTTGCGTCGTACCAAGCAAGAGAGATGATTAAGTACGAACTGTTCCTTCTTGCTTTTAATCTCCTGCGTGGTCTCGCCCTTCTTTCACCCGTCTCTCTGAGCTCTTGCGTCTTTACACCTCAGCTTAAACACTACTGGTCTACTGGTGGGAAGCAGTGGGAAGCAGATCGCTAAGTGTCATGGCCTCCAGTCGCTGGAGTATATACATACATCAATATAAATGATGATCTTGCTTCCTGGTCACCGCTGGCCACCATAGCGTGCTCTCGTTGTCACCATCAAGACCATCGCCTAATGTAATAGAAGAGCCTGTGTGAAACTTGACCTGGCTCGGAGTGGTCCATTTTCAACCACATAAAGAAATTTGGAAAGCTGAGGATTAATCATGCTTTGGATTTTTCCCCACTGAAGGGGTAATGGGACTTTTGGCTGAGTGTGCAGTTGGATTTTTGGCGTGTAGATGCATAAACGGCTCTCGTCCTCAGATTTTAACGATTGAAAGGGAATTCAAAATTGTTGTACAAGAGCTTCACGTACGTGTCCCTTGGTGTTAACATTTATATGCCAGTATATATCAAATAATGATACGTCACTAACACTATCAAATGAGTAGTGTTAATATGTAGTGTTAGTGGACAGCTTCCTTCTGGGGATGAACCCGTGCTTCTCCAACATCATTGATCCCGATGATGGGGCCTCGTTGTCTAGGACACCATCCTTGTCAGAAAAGTCAGGCGAAGGTGGCGGTGAGAAATTCTCCACGAGCCAAAACAAGTTGTCATCAAAGTGTCGGTTGTCCTCCATATTTTGCTATTTAACTAGCTACGCTACTGTCAAGCTGCTGTCAATATTGTTTTGGCAGTGGCGTGGCTTGAACGCTATTGGCTGTTGTGGGAGTCCCTCAACGCGATTTCAACATCAAGTCACGACTCTTAAGCAAATTTCATGGGCAGTTTAAAAACTGTTGACTCGACAGCACAGACTTCCTGGTCACCTTAACTGTCCATTAGAAGTGAGTTAAGGTGACCAGGAAGTCTGTGCTGTCGGTGGTGTCTCAGCGGTTACGGTTCTGTGCTCAGCTTTGAGCTTGAATTGGGTTCTGCTTGATGTACTATCCAAATTGATTGCACGTCGCTCCAGATAAAAGCATGTGCCAAATGAAGTCATGCTGCTAGTTAAAACAACTCTCTTAAATAGTCATTGATGACGTCTAAATGATTCAAGCTAAGCCAGATATTTGCTTCATTATCTCCTTAATTGGTGCTGTGTTTTTTTTCTTCTTCTATTGTAGTCGGATTGTTTGAGTCCTCAGTCTCCAGAGGCGACATGTGTAAACCTAGCTTATTGCAAGTTTTAAAGACATTCAGATCTACAATATTAAAATATTTGCGCTGCCTTACTCCCATTACAGACAAATGTATTCGCGTGCTGGGGCACATTTGGGTGATTTGGTAAGGTTAAGTGTTCCTTTAAAGCTTAAAGGAATACTCCAGCATTTTTCCCCTCCCAACCTAGTCTCTCTAATCCACCACATCGGCAGTGCATGTGTGATTACCACGGACTTCAGCGTAGAATTTCGGCACGTTTCCCTGTACTGTTTACTCCAGAGTCTAAGGGCAGGTGTTGAATTTCATCAATAAACACTCTGTAAATAAATAAAAAATATGACTGTATAGTTAAAACTGTAAAACTGCAACGTTACACTTTATCTTAGGACGAGACAGACATGAGAGAAGGACATGAGTTTTATCAAAGCTGTTCTTTTGGAGTTTTGTCCAACTTTCCAACACTGGAGTACATTTACAGCATTTAGCAGACGCCCTTATCCAGAGCGACAGGAGCAGGGTCGTGATACGGTGACACGGTGCCCCTGGAGCAGAGAAGGTTTAGGCCTTTTTCAAGCTTGTCTGTCCCGAGGCTTGAACCCACAACCTTCTGATCAGTAGCCCAGAGCCCTAACCACTGAGCCACCACTGTACCCTCAGTGAAAATACAGTAAAAAGTAGTTCCGGTTACTTTACACGTGTACTCAAAGTGGTATTCATGCGCCATCAGACCTCTAAAAAGACGAATCATACTGATTAAGAGCTTCATTTACAAACACCTTTGTAAGAATTAATTTACGCATTCTGCACAAACATTTATTGACAGAGTTCAACAACTGCCCTTGGGCTTCCACGATGAGTGAGTTTGGAGTAAACAGGTTTTCTGTTTTTTTCTCGGTGCAGGGAAACATTCTGGTCTGCGGTAATCACACATACACACGCCTCAGATGCAGTTGTTAAAGATTAAGTTGAAAAAAAAAACGCTGGAGTATTCCTTTAATGTTTAATTTGGGAGCAGCATGATTGGGTTCAGATCTGTGCACATGATTAGTGCTCAGCTACTAAACCTGGTCAGTAACTGATGTCATGTTTATTATTGTTGCACTTCTGGGCTCTAAGCTGATGATCTGAGTTTTCAGGCTTCTGTCCTCTCATTGTCATGTTTACGGTTCTACGTTTGCGTCCATGTGCATGTTTTTAACAGAGTTGTGTGTGTGTGTGTGTGTGTGTGAGAAAGAGAGAGAGAGTGTACGCGCGCCTGTTTTTGAGAAAAGTGAATGAACTCTTAGAGGAGATCAATTCAGCTATTGTGCACTGTGACTATTGTCCCACACACACACTTTCCCTGAAGGGACAAAGGTCTTGGACTAGTCTCTCTGCGTGTGTGTGTGTGTGTGTGTGTGTGTGTGTGTGAGAAACAGCATGTGTGGTTAGATGAAGTGTGCATGTGCATATTCATGAGACGGCGAGATAAACTGTGTGTGTGTGTTTGTACTAGTTATATCCGCCAGGTTCAGATGGCAGATGGGAGCCACATGTCTGTTTCCCCTCTTTCCCTGTTGCTCCTGGAGCAATGCTACATTTGTGCCATTTCCCAGCATGCTTCATGCATGAGACACACACACACACACACACACACACACACACACGCTGACTCCGACTTGTTCTGACTAAAACACATGAATCAGGAGCATTGAGTCATTCTCCAACAGCTCCATCAATTATTAATCGTGTCGAGCGGCCGCTCCGATCAAACCTTGACTGCACTTTCACACCACTGCGATCAAGAGAGTGAAAACAGAGATGGAAAAAAAAAAGAAGAAGAGTGTAGTAGGGACATGGCTATTGTTTTCCGGTAAAGGTGCTCTGGCAGCAACACAGCATTGCTCTTGTTGTGGACGGTGTGAATCTGTGCTCATATCACTGTCAACAGTGAAGTCCAGAGGGATGGGGATTATTTTAACCGAGCCCATCCTGTGAAACTCTGCATTTGCCCTGTCATCATCTTCCATGTTGAAACCATCGCTGAAGACTAAATCTGAAATGACATAAAGGGAAGTTCAGGTCATCCACCATAACTAACGATGTACCGATCCTGTACCGATTCCCCATTTTCAATACCGGTACCGATACCGTAGCTGATACCTGATACTGATCCGATGCTGACATCCTGACAGTAACCGCGTCTACTCTTTAGTTCTGCAAAACATCAGATGTGTGATTGCGACATGCTTTAAGAATTTTAAAAACAATTTGTATGCTGTTTTTACACCACTGCGCTGTTGAATTCTGGATTCTGATTGGTCAGAAGGCGTTGATTAATTTCCTGTATAACCGCACGGCTATGAAGTAGTGCCGGCTGCAAGGCAAATCACAAATGTATATATTAATCCGCACGTTCTAATATGTTTGGTTTCTATAGTAACAACTCATTCACGGGGACTTCACATATCGATAATTTAAGCCCAACAATAAACGGATTTTTAAAAGTGTTGTTTAACAAAGAAAAGTGTATAATGGTTGCTGCGGTGACACTTTCTATAAGGAGAAGGTTTATTTATGGAAGGAGACTCAGCGCTTTGTAACAGTCAGAGGTGAAGCTGTTGCTTTAAGTTTTCTGCCGTGGGAAAGTCTTCAGGACCGACCAGTTTGTGCTTTGTGGTTTATCAGGAACATGACAAGCTGCATTTTTTTATCTTATTAACTTCAAGAAAGAGAAAAAAGAGAGACGACTGTTTATAGCTGTAATAATGTAAGTGAGAACAGGAACTAACTTGTTTCGACGACGTTCCACAACATTAAATGTGACTATAAACGGATAAAAAGCACGACGTGTCCTTCTTTAATAAATAAAAATGTGTAATCGTTGGCAAATTGCTGTGGTATAAGCGGAATAAAGCACTTCGGGACGTGCTGTTATTAGAAAATAATCAACACCCCATCGTGTTTTATTCCTTACTCAATATACACTCAAAATATTAAATCAAATCAAATATTAGTTCTGGCCAGGGTAAAAAGTTCTGATGATTTAGTTTTCGATTGTTTTTATGAAACATGGATTGAACATGACATGACAGCCAGCGCAAACTACAAATATATCATTATTTGTTCTAATATCTACGGAGTGTCTATTTTAAATTAGCATTAGCCACACACGGTGCAGCTACTTTCATCCTTAAACACCAAAAAAACCAAAAAAAACCAGAAGTGCGCCTGTAAAACAGAATCGACACCTCTGAATTTAGCACCATTAGCTAAGCTAGCCAGCTACGGAAACACATCCCTGTGCTAACCAACTAAGTACTTAGTTGTACCAGCTAGTTTAGTTAATGTGACCTCTCCAACGGTAGCTATTACCGGCTAGTAGCTATCCATGTTCGCTAACAAGCTAGCTAATGTTAAGCTTAAGTTTTATATCCTGCAATTAAAAACCAAGCACTAGCTAGCTAACATTAGGCTTGCTATTATATTGCGTAAATGAGTAGACATTGTAGTTATTTAGCTAACACTAGCCTAACTATTATATGGTATAAAGCTGTAGCCCAGGTTGCTAGCAGGTGTTAGCCCTCGTGCTCACAGATTGGTGGCTTTTGTGTGATAGAGGGAGTTAGCAGGTGGGAATTAACAAATACTAAATGTATTATTTTTGACTATTTTCATGAATACACGCCACAATCCTGAAACGTCTTCATGCATAAGCCAATATTACTCCCATTAACTGAATATTGTGTAACTGAGTAGTTAATTAGCAATTAACTACAATTAACAGCAATTAACAGTAATTAATTAGCTAAAAAAGAAGAAGAGTTCAATCATTATCATTCATCTTTCAGCGTTATAATTGCAATGAGATGAGATATGATGAGCTATACAGAAGGTTTACAGTTTTTAAAAAAAAGAAAGAAGAAGTCACATTTGGATCGTCGAACCACTACGTGCACCATACAGAATTTGCATGATTTGATTTCTACAGTTTAAAAGATCTAATGAATTGAAATACGGGTTTCTTTTTGAAGAATTAAGAGTCTCGCTGTTTGCACGTGGGCAGTGACCCTGCAGAGACACTCACCGAGCTGAAAGAGCAACATGCAGAACAGCAGAGCGGAAAACAGCGCCACGGCCAGCTTCATGATACACACGTTTCACAAAATAGCACACAAAACGCCCAGAAAAATACCAGAGAAAAATAACCTAAAATAATAAATGCTTCTTATTTTGCCAGGGCCTCTCCATGCAGGACAGACAGAGAGTGAGCGGAGAAATGAGCGAGAGGGAAGCTGCTCTACACACATTCCTGCATGTTAAAGGTAACATGAACACCCCGCATTCCTCACGCTTCACTCAATGGTCTCTTTCTGCGCTCAGCCTGCCTGGAGGAAGTGCTCGCGTTTATCCAGCTGGGAAAAAAAAACCCTGTGAAGATGGACGAGCAATCTGTTCACTGGTGCAAGTTAAACTGTTAAGTGTGTGTGTGTGTGTGTGTGTGTGTTTTATGACTGTTTGTGTAGCTGCACAACTGTGATGCAAAGTTTGGGGCTTTTTAACCAGCAAATAAGCAAGCGATCATTCAAAAAAAAAAAAAATCTATATATATTATGTAAAGCAACGTAGAACCCATCTTACCAACATGCTGGGATATGCGAAGAATCAATTTCACTGTACTGTACTTGTATATGTGACAATAAAGAAGCTTTCTATTCTATTCTATTCTATACACACCCACATTATATAGAGCGTTGACAACCAGTTCCTAACTCATGACACAAACATCTGACTGCATAGAAGTGTGTAGGGGGAAGTTAGAAGTAAGTAAGGGCTGCAAAGAGCTATTAAAAAGCTGTGCTTAACAATTTGCACAGCTTATTGGGATTCATCAGGGCTGGACGAATCAGAAATGCATTAGCTCCCCTATCAGGCGAGTGAAGGCTCCGATGCGCGGCCCAGTGCCTGGAAACCCTCATTAACTAGACTAAAAAGTGGTAGCTAATGTAATTTAACCCCAAACGACTAACGAAAATTAGTGAGTACTTTTAATTCCCGGGAATGGCAGGCTTGTGTGTAGCCGCAGTCTTTATTTTATGTATTTGATGTAGCATGACGTGTTTGCGCCTTTTGGAAAAAACAGCAGCAAATCTTTGCCTAATATTTTTAGGTGTTCTCGCATCGCATGTAAAAAATGTTATTCGAGTCTGACTGCTTCTCTATTTTCGCTCGACGTGCTATTAGCAAAATTGCAGGGACAGTTTAGCGCTGCACTGCTCCGTATTTTGCTCAGTTTCGTCACCTGTTTCCACGTCCCTGCTGATTCGTAAAAAAGTCTGTCATCCGTACAAGAAAATTTATTTAACAGGTAAAAATAGTTCCTTCCGATGGCCAGAGTGCATTCTCGTTTGATGTGTGTAGTTTAGCAGGCGACAGCATTCGGGAACGAGTAGCGTGCGCTAGTAGTGCAAAAATATGAACCAGATGGTGCAAGACTAGGGCTCGGAGAATCATTAAGGATCCCAGGCACCCGGATAACAGCCTTTTCCCTTTTCTGCTGCGGTCGGTACACCATGCCAGCACTGAGGGGCTCAGGAAGAGCTTCTACCCTCAGGCCACTCTGATCTTAAATGAGGACACTGCCTGCCTGCGACTTTGCTTTGTGCACCTGTGTTACGCTATATTTTTATTTATTTTGTATTATTTAGTATGTTGTCTTTTTGATATTTGCACAATTGGAGGAGCTGGCGTGTGTATACACATTTCACTATAATCGCACTCTGTATGATGTGTGATGAATAAACGCAACTTGAACTTGAGCGCGTCACATTTTAAATGTGGAAAAAGAAAAGTAAAAAAAATCCTTTAAAGTTAAACTAACGGGGTGGGGGGGTTTCCTCTGGTTGGTGGACGTGAAGGGGAGAAAAAACGCTGAACCTACTTGTTCGCTGAGGAACTATATTAATAGAAAAACTATTACAGACATGTAATCTGCTTGTCCCAGGTGCCCGTGTGTAATAAACAGACTGCCAGTAGCCACTATATTAAAGTTAAAGGGTGAATGTGGAAGAAAACAAGAAGGTCTTGTCTGCTTTTGTTGTCGTAGCTGATCTCTGGTGTTTTTTCTCTAGAGTTTTACAGGCAGTGCTCTTGCCGCACTCGTAAAGGGGCTTCCTGAGGCTCTGCAGAGACAGTACGAGTATGAGGACCCCATCGTCAGAGGAGGCAAACAGCTGCTCCATAGCCCCTTCTTCAAGGTGCGTCTGTGTGCGCGTCTGCGAGCGTGTCTGCCTGCGTGTCTGCCTGCGTGTCTGTGTGCGTGAGCGTGTCTGCCTGCGTGTCTGTGTGCGCGAGCGTGTCTGTGAGCGTGTCTGCCTGCGTGAGCGTGTCTGCGAGCGTGTCTGCCTGCGTGAGCGTGTGCGTGAGCATGTGCGTGTCTGTGCGTGTCTGTGTGCGTGTCTGTCTGTGCCTGTGTGCGTGTCTGTCTGTGTGCGTGTCTGTCTGTGTCTGTGTGCGTGTCTGTCTGTGCGTGTGTGTGCCTGTAACTGAGTCAGTGTGGCTGTGTTTAGGTGCTGGTGGCTCTTGCATGTGATCTGGAGTTGGACACACTGCCCTGCTGTGCTGAGACCCATAAGTGGGCGTGGTTCCGTCGGTACTGCACCGCTTCCAGGGTGGCCGTGGCTCTGGATAAGAGAACCCCGCTGCCCCGCTCGTTCCTGGATGAGGTATGATCACGGTTCCTTGGTTCCTTTTTGATCACACTCTTCACACTAAAAGCTCTGTGGTCTTGTTGCATTGTTCAGTGATGGATATGGAATAATGATTTGATGCTTTTTGTTGTTGAAGGTATCTAAGAAGGTTCGTGAGCTGATGGCGGACCACGAGAGCATGAGCGTTCTTCACGAAAGTCATGATCTGTTCAAGAGGGAGCATGATGAACAGCTGGTGCAGTGGATGAACAGGTAAATGCTGTTCTTAATTAAGGGTGGCTGATTATATCACAGTACTTAAAGACGATACACGATATGTTTCAGGATATTTAGTTCAGCTGATGTTCTGCTTCCAAAGAGACAACAGAAGAGTGCAGCTTCAAGTTCAGAGCTTTATCTTTCAACATTTCCAAATAAATCTGTCTCTCTCTCTCTCTCTCTCTCTCTCTCTCCATCTTCATCAATATCTGTCTCCCTTTCTGTCTGTCCGTCCGTCTATCCATCTCTCTCTCTCGTTCTCTATCTACCCCTCTGTCTATCTGTTTGTTCCTCTATCTACCCCTCTGTAAAATAACACCACTATAAACACATGCTAACAAGTTAGACAGCAAAAAACACTTCCTCTTGTCAGTCAAAATTCAACAATCATATTGGCTCACCTAATGACAGGGCTGGTGTTAAATATATTTCATTTATTCAATATTAAATTATAATTGGTTTTGACGGCCCACCTGCATTACCCTCACGGTCCACTAGTGGGCCGCGGCCTACAGGTTGGGAGATGCGCCACTTTAATATGAATCGTTTGCTTTTTAGCGTTGTTATATGGAGCTATAGAAATGGGTGCAGTTACGCAGGTGACCTGTCCTACACGGTGTGTGTTACTATGGCGACTGATGGCCACTTTCTCTCCTTTGATCGCTCAAATAAACGTTGCCGTGAAAGCGACCTGTTTGGCTCCCGCGGTGTTGTAAGAATAAAATGCAAGCGTGAATTCAGTGAACGGATGTGTTTGTGGGCCGCAAAAATATTTGAGCTACGGAAGTGGAAAAGGTTGGGAACGGCTGTGCTCAATAATCAATAATCGGGATTTCTTCAGTATTTGAGCAAAACGATCATGTTTATGATTTTAGCCCCAATATCATGCCGTCACATCACCCGACTCTATTATTAATTCACACCTAATTTCTGATCAGCTTCTGGATTTCCTGATAGCAACCTCGCACTAACCGTCTGCTTTTAACCCTCCCTGCACTCTAGACGGCCGGATGACTGGACCCTGTCAGCGGGCGGCAGTGGCACCATCTACGGCTGGGGCCACAACCATCGGGGTCAACTGGGCGGCATTGAAGGGGCAAAGGTCAAAGTTCCCACGCCGACAGAGGCCCTCGCCACGCTGCGGCCCGTCCAGCTCATCGGTGGAGAGCAGACGCTTTTTGCAGTCACTGCTGATGGGAAGGTAATCCAGCAAACAGCTGACTACATGCATGTTGATGTATATAAATGTGTAGTTGGACGTTATTAGCGGTTGAGTCGACCCCAAAATGTCTGCGTCCACTTCCAGCTTTTTTATTTGATCAGTTATGGGGGTAAAAAAAACACTAAAAAATCTCTCAATTGGTGTCTGTGGTCTGAAGTTATTGCTATTATTATTATTAGTAGTAGTAGTATTAATATTATTAATGTTGGTGGTGGTGTTATTAATACTATTAGTTATTTTTTATATTAATATTAATAGTAGTAATATTATTATTAATTTTACCAATATTCTTAATATTATTATTATTATTATTATTATTTTACCCCCCCCCCCCAAATTCATGCCCATAAGTATTAAATTGTCTTAAATTCAAATGTACGTGGACTTAAGTTTTTAAAAAGTATTAAATGAAACTTTGATACTCTGAATATATTATTTGTTGTCTCTTAATGTCTGTAGTGATGGGAACAATAATCAATTTTTCACTGCGTTGTGATTCTCTCTCGAACGTTTCTGCTTCAAAACATCATAAACATCATCTTACATTTAGAGGCGTAATGGATAATTTTTACTTTTTATTGAAAAATGTCAACAGTTCCAAATATCTCTGAAAAATATACATTTAAATACATTAAGCTTATGGTTGAGCGATATGGTGGAAAATATGATCCCTCATTTATGTGATGTGTATCACAATATTAAGGTTTTGCAACAAAATTAGTCGAGCAACATTGAGATTTTCTTTATTTATTTATTTGATGGATGGATGGAAATGAAAGCAGCAAGTGGTCACACTGAAAAAATGTAGGCTATCAAAATCAAGATATAATAATATAGATAATGCACTCTTCCATGCTTTTATACTTTTTGTGTTTATACTGCTTTTTCTAAATAAACCTATTATGATTTATGTCAATGAAAGAAAAAAAAATCAAGTAATCCTTTAAATTTGAGATATAGCCTGGCGCTGCTGAAATACGACTTTTGGACCCCTTGCGTAGAACCCTGTACCCATCAAGGGCTGAATCAGTGCTAATATTTTGAATCAAGTATAAAAAAAAAAAGTTGTCTTGTAATAGTTTTCCACATAATGCGTGCTTTTGTCTCTGTAGCTGTATGCTACAGGCTATGGAGCTGGAGGACGTCTTGGGATTGGGGGCACGGAGTCGGTGTCCACCCCGACGTTACTCGAGTCCATCCAGCATGTGTTTATCCGGAAGGTGGCAGTGAACTCCGGGGGGAAACACTGTCTGGCTCTGTCCTCTGAGGGAGAGGTGTACTCCTGGGGAGAGGCTGAGGACGGCAAACTTGGCCACGGCAACAGGAGGTCGGGGAACGCTCCTTTTCCTGTTTGCGCTTTAAAATCGCATGTTATTAGATTTTAATATATATCCGAATTCAGATGTCCTTCTAAACATGCATGCACGTTTAGTAAAGTATGTTTTATTTGCTCCATGGGCGTCTCGCAGTTCCCAAATCTGCCAGCAGGTGGCACCCACGCTCATGCACAGCACATGTTTCTCTCTCACTGGGTCTGCGGTGTTTTCCTCAGCCCGTGTGACCGTCCGCGAGTGATCGAGTCTCTGAGGGGAGTGGAGGTGGTGGATATCGCCGCCGGAGGAGCCCACAGTGCCTGCATCGCAGCCAGCGGAGAGCTCTACACCTGGGGCAAGGGACGCTACGGGCGCCTGGGCCACGGAGACAGCGAGGACCAGCTCAAACCCAAACTGGTCAGTATACGCTACGATCCAAACGCTTGACTTATCGCTTATAATAGAAGTCTAAGGGCAGCTGTCTACGACTAAAAAACGTGAATTTAAGCTACAGAAACAATAAAGGTGTGAGGATGAAACAGACCTGAGAGAAAATCTTACCAAAACTATTCTTATGGACTTTTAGCGCAACTTTACAACACTTTACTGAAGGTTTTGCCGTATCCATATGCCATCAGAGCCTCACGACTACAGTCATGGCCAAAAGTTTTGAGAATGACAAATATTAATTTTCACAAAGTTTGCTGCTTTAAGATCTCTTTGTCAGATGTTACTATGGTATACTGAAGTATAATTACAAGCATTTCATAAGTGTCAAAGGCTTTTATT
>JAOUQW010000042.1:1502509-1517540 GCA_028565825.1 Olivaichthys viedmensis | reverse complement strand
CATTTCACAGTGGATCAGTGGAAAAAAGTCCTGTTTACTGATGAATCCAAGTTTGAGATTTATGGCAGTAACAGAAGAGAGACGGCATCAAACATGCGGCTCGATTTTCAATGTGCTCTCAGACTTTTGGACCCCACTGTATATGTACCAACGATTTACTCCATATGCTCAGCTGCAAGAAAGATTACCTCAGGAATGGTCACGTTCCTACAGTCAGGTCTTCAAAGCGAACGTTAGCATAATGACCCAACACTTTGCCTTCAAACTAAAACTCTTACAACTCCCCCCCCCGATTATTATTTCTTAGTTTGCTTTCGTAGCTTATGGTAAGCAGCAGCTTAAATTGTCAGAACACTCGCTCGTGGGAGTTGATGAAACTGATGAAGTGAAGAGGCGACAGGATTCGAGACGCCTTGAGCTTCCATTTCATGGTTTTAATCAGGCGGCAGTCTGAAAACGAGCCACGTTGCTAGCTATAATAGTTCCCCAAAAACGATATAGAATCTCTTTTTATATTTATATTTGATTTTTTTAAAAAAATACATTAAAACACAACAGGTCTAGAAAAACGCTTTAAATCTGGACACATTTACCACAGAAGAAAGGTTCTGGTACGGAAATGTGATTCAGAAATGTAGCCATCTAGCTAGCTAGATTCAATTCTTTTGAATGTTATGCTAGCACAAGAGCGTTGCTACGCAAATCATGTTGCTAATTTGCTGCCTTTCTGGAGTAAACAGTTCAGACCAGTTTCACAGAAAATGTGGTGTGGTTGGTTTTTTTTGTTTTTTTTCCTCCATCAAAACATACAAGGTGAGGTATTTAACTTTTTGGCGGGAATTATTTAGCTAGCAGTGCTGCTAGTTTTCAGGAAGTCGCACCTGCTCTCCATTTCACTGTCACGCATAATCGATTGATCAAAATCCTTTCTAACCTAAGAAGAGATTTGAAGTAAGTAAAACTTGCAAATACACTTAAATTCAAATCTGTCAATGAAAAAAAAAACAAAAAAAAAACTAGTCATACTATTCAGTATTGTTCCTTATCGGAGTCAGCAGGTTTGCCACAAATATGTTAGAACACACACACACATACACACACACACACACACACACACACATATGAATGGTCCAAATGGAGTCTCTTCAATTTGTAGACATGTCCTCATATTCAATTTTTAATTAAGGTGCCTCAAAGCCAGTATGTTCTAGCAAATATATTTTGTAATAAACGTGTTTTGTTTTGTTTTTCCCCCATGTGAGCACGGCCTCTTTTTCTTTTTCTTTTTGGCATTTAAGCCAAACTGACAACAGGGACGACGCGCACAGGGCGAGTCGGCTTTCAAAAAATGACACCCTTCTATACTGAACGAGCTGCGAAATTAAAGAGGCGCCATATGAAAGGAGAGAATGTTTTAGTCCCTTAGCCCATCATCAGTCCTTACACCACAAGCTGGAGGCAGCTGGTACACGGTAGTCATTAGGAACCTAGGCTGTGTTGGGAATGGTGCCCTACTCACTAGTCCCTACGTTGGAAAACCGGGAGCACTACATGGAACACTATTATAAGGAAGAGTGATTGTGCAAAGTTTTGCCCTTATCGCTGTACAGTGCACCATTTTTGGGGTCTGTAGTGGTGTCCGAAAACATAGTGGAGACTATCCAGTGCATGCTTTCAATCCCACAACGCACTGCGTCGTTTGGTTTGATTCGCGTGCACATTCACTGAGGAGGACGGCGAGCTAAAACTGCACCGTCCCCGAAATGTCTGGCATGGATAAAACATGTACTATATGCTTAAAATAAATGAAGCAACTGGTTTTTAGACAACTATCGGATTTAGGCGAAGTGGTGCTATGTGCGACAGCTGGGGGTAATATTACAGGACGTTCACACCTCAGTTAAATGTACAATGTCCAGGGAGCGGCCTAAATCTCAACGTAATGACTAACGTGCAACATGCTTTAAACATGCTATAAAATTGAGTCGAAAGCATCTTGAACCGTGGGGATTATGACCCATGGTGAATTGCCCATCATAACTTTGCTCTCTAAATAGTATCTTAAGAAATAAAGAAAATGAGAACCTTTTTTCTGAAAACACAAGACGTTAGCCTTTTATATATCCTACAATAACATTTGATTGAACTACAGGGCGAAGTGAGGCAAGTTCGGAGAGGCCTGGGTCTGTGAGTTTTTCATAACCGATTGTTGATCAAGAGTTTCATAGTATTGCCACTACTTGACATGATGGAAATGATCTGATCGATCTGAGGTCTGGCTGGGCTGGCGTCATCTTTTTTTCTTCTTTTTCTTCTTTTGGAGACAAAGGGGGGGAAAAAGAACTTGACAAAGAACCAGTCTGAAGTTTGCTTTTCAACGATGAGGTCGATGTGTTAATCGCACAACCAATCGATCGGTCAGCAGTGATGTTTTATGACGCGCATCCTCATGGACTCTCGAATTAAAAATGCTGAGATTTGCCAACATTGCCATGTTTGTGTTTAGAAGTCATTCCCATGTTTGGCTGAACGGCATGGATAACGACAAGACCTTTGTTTTAAGAGATGGGGGCCACCTCCATGAACTGACTTTAGGTATTCTGATGGGCCCCGATTTATCAAATCTCTTCAGATCTTACTGAAGGGCCGAGAATTCAATTCCTGAATGCGTCCATGTTCATATTTTACTACAGAATCTCATTTTGGGCCACTTGTTATGGAAGCTGAACACGTGGCTCATGATGGTGGGCATGGTCTTGGAGGGGGGCATCTGCTACTGGAATAGGTGTTGACTAAGGACTCGGAAGTTACAAAAATGTGTACATTAATTTATAACGTGCTGCCAAAAAAAAAAAAACAAGCGTGAATCTCTGTATTGTTGTTATTATTACTATTATTTTACATCTCGTTATATTATTTCCATTTAACCTGTTTTTTGTCCTTCTGCGGCCACCGTAGTCACCTGTTATTAGTAGATTAACGCACTTTTTTTTTTTACTTAATTTCTCTGACGGAATCGTGTTTTTTTTTTATTATTTTATTTTTTTTACACGAATAAACTAGATTCTGTTTTGTAAAACGCATGATTTGTAATTTTTCTAAAGTAAAAAAAAAAAAAAACAAGCCCCGTTAAATCAAATCCGAGTTTGATATAAAAACAACTATACAGGCCGTGTGTGGGCGTGGTCAGCGGCGTGGTCAGCGTCATGGCAACACGCCCAGCAACCGAGCCCGCTGGAATCCCAAATGGATTGCGCTACGTAATTTCGTACCCTATGTAGTGCACCTATTTAGGGCGCAGGGATCGAGTGCGTCATTAATCGCTCGTTTGAATAAGTAAAAATTATAATATTTTTTTCAGGCCAGTCGAGGCTAAAATACTTCAATAACACAGAGCACGAGAAAAGAGAAGAGAAGTTTATTGTTGTACAGTATAAAGGTGTTATTACACGTCTATGATGATGATGATGATGATGATGAAGATGATGATGATGAAGATGATGAAGATGAAGCCCCACACACAACACTACTGCTCCACATGTTCAACTGAAATAAATAACAAATCACTCGGACATTTAAGACACCTGTAGTTTTTATTTTTTTTTTATTTTAGCAGGATCTCTTATCGTGTCCAATAGTGCAAAGGTGGCGGCAGGAAGTGTTTTAAAAAAAAAAAAAAAAAAAAAAAAGAAGGCCGGGTCAGAACAAAGACCTTACAAAAATAATAACAGGCTAATAATAATAATAACAATAATAGTATACAAAAAAAAAAAAAAAAAATCCTCAAAAAAGTCTATTTACAGTGAGCTGTTTTTTTTTTTTTTTTGATTAGTCCGTCTCTAACTTTTTTTTTTATTTTTTATTTTTTTTTATAATAATAAAAAAAAAAAAAATTTTTTTAATAATAATAAAAAAAATAAAATAAAAGTCCTGTTCACTTCTTCCTCGCGCCCGCTCTCTTGGCCGCTTTCGCTTTGGGCTTCTTCGCCGTTTTCACTTTCTTGGGCTTGGCGGCGGTTTTCGGCTTCTTCGCCGCCTTCTTGACCTTCACGGGAGACTTCTTCTTCTTCTTCTCCTTCTCCGCCGCCGCCTTCTTGCTCACTCTCTTGTCGGCCGCGGTCGCTCTGCTCTTCCTGGCTCTGCCTGGCGACTTGGCGGCCACTCGCCGGGGTTTGGGCGCTTTCTTGGGCTTGGCGGCGGCGGCGGCGGCTCTGGTCGCTTTCGCGGCTTTCGCGGCGGCTTTGGGTTTCTTCTTCGCCGCTGCCGCCGCTGCGGGCGCCGGCCTCTTCTTCTTCGGCTCCTCGGCTTTGGCGAGCTTGAAGGAGCCCGAGGCTCCGACGCCCTTGGTGTGGCGCAGGGTCCCGGTGGCGACGAGCCTCTTGAGCGCCAGTTTAATCTGCGCGTCGGCGTTGTCGCCCACTCTGTAGTGGCTCTTCACGTACTTCTGGATGGACTGGCGCGAGGCGCCGCCGCGGCTTTTGTCCGCCGTCACCGCCGCGCTGATCATGTCCGAGTATTTGGGGTGCGACGACGTCTTCTTCGGCGACTTCGCCTTCCTGGCTCTTCCCGCCGCCGGCGCCGCCGCCGTTTCCGCCATGCCTTTACGCGTGTCGAGGAAGAAGAACCCGCGGCTCGCGCTGTCCAACCTCACAACAACAACAAACAAACAAACAAACAAAACAAAACAAAAACAAAAACAAACTAAAACCTCGCCGCGCGCGAGTCAGGCGCGATTTCTCCCGTTATCAAAGTCCTGTGCGCGTGCGCGCGTGTGTGTGTGCGTGCGCGTGCGTGTGTGTGTGTACGTTACTCTCGCGGTAGGAAGGCTAATGAAGCCTCGGCGCGGACGTGAGTGAGAACACCGACGGCCAGCAGGCTGCGCGAGCGCGCTCCCATGAAACTCGCGCGCTCCGGTTTGTGTTTGTTCTCGGCCGAACTGGCGCCGAATTCGCGCGGCGCGCCCCGGCGCGAGCCCCCGAGACCGGCCGGCCCGAGAGACGACCCCTCGGGCTTCACGGCGGCGCGAGCGGGCCGTGGCGCGGAGGCGCGCGAGCAACTTTTTTCCCGCGAAAACCGACTCGGAGCGGCGCGCGCCGCCACGCATTTAGCCGAATTCGGCCCGAATCGACCCGAACCGGCGCCGCCGAGCCGGCCGACACCGCGCGCACCGTGAAGCCGGGTCTCCGCTTGGCGGGACGGCGCGGGTTCGGCGCGTGCAGAACCGCCGTTTGGGCTTTTAATCGCCCGAAAGATTGATCCAACTAACACAGTCCTCGCCGCGAGCGCGCGCGACGCTGCCGGGCTTCTTCGCCGTTAAACCCGCTATAAATTAAACGGGCGTGAATGAAAGTGGGCCCGAAAGCGCGCGTGACGTGTCGGGGAAAGGGTCGCGCGTGACGTGTCGGGGAAAGGGTCGCGCGTGACGGCGTTAAACAGCGAACCCGTCGACGCGGAGGATCTCGCGCGCGCTGTGGGGAAGTTGCCCAACAGCCCAGAGACCCGCGCATGACCGCGCGCGCGCTCGATTGATCATCATCAGGCCGGGATCAGTGATCATTGATCAGTGATCAGTGCTTAACGGAGCCTGTGCAGAGTGTGCAGAAAGCAGCTTAATTCCCCTCCTGCAGAAACACGTGCACGCGGTCCTCAGTGGAGCCCACCCACGTGACGCGCGCACCTGAACTGGAGCCCAATAATCACAATGCGTTTCTAATTTGTGGGGGTTTTTTTGCTGCTGTTGTTGTTCCTTTGGCTGATCCTCAGATTTACTCCTATTTATACACTCTCAGAAAAAGAAAGGTACTAAACTGCACCTTTTCTCGTCACTGGGGTGGTACCCTTGAGGGAACATCTTTCGTACCTTTAGTGTGCATCCTTCACCTGGGAAGGTGCGTGTAGTGTACCTTTAAAAGTTTAGAAGTGAATTAAAAGGTACAACAGCGGTCCTTGATGTCTAATTATGTATCTTTAATTAAAGTACACTATATTCACATTTCCAGGTAAAAGATATACACTAAAGGTACGAAAGATGTTCCCTTAAGGGTACCACCCCAGTGACAAGAAAAGGTACAGTTCTATACCTTTTTTTTTCTGAGAGCGCAGAGTCTCTTCATGCAATGTCTAAAAAGGCTGTAGAGGATCTTGGACCACTCCTTCGTGCAGAACATTTTATTCTACTCTATGTTCTTGGGTTTGTGTGCATGTGGACTGCACGCTTTCATTTAGACCACAGATTCAAATCCTGACACTGAGATGGCTAAAATCCTAAAAACACTGATTTTATGTTCCTTCAACCATTTCTGTGTTGATTTGGATGTTTATTTGGGGTCTTAGTTGAAAGATCCACCTACGGCCAAGTTGTAACCTCCGGGCAGAGGTAACAAGCTTTTGGGGTAAAATATCCTGGCCCCTTGTATTGATAACCTTTTATTATTATTATTTTTCATCATGACCATGGCTGTGTTTAATTGTGTTTAATGGTATTTAGAACTTTTTTTATATCTGTTACCAGACTTGTGCAGGTCAACAACCATCTGTCTCTTTTGGTGTCGAAAGCTCCACGTGGCGATGCATAACCAATATGTGCAACCTCATATTTATACCCCAGGGAAACAGGAAGTGGTCAAAGACAACAGCAGAGTTCCTGGGGACTGAAAGCAATTTACAAGTAATATAATTTTTTTTCAAGAATGCCAATGTGTTTGCATTCATTTAAAATATCCCTACGGGGTGTCAAAAATTGTGCCAGATGTGGTTGAGAGAAAATGCTACAAGAAAATAAAAATAATAATAAAAAATTGTTAGAGCAAAGGTAAGTAGTTTCTCCAATTGTTTGGGTGTGAAATTTGAATTCTTGTGTGTAAAATTTATTTAATAATTCTGGAGGACACTGTGTGTGTTGTATATTGCATTCCAGACTTTAAAATATTTTTTTTCCAGGAAGATTTCTAAACCTTCCAGACCATGTTAACTTTTCTTGCTTTTAAATAAATAAATAAATAAATAAATGGTTATTAACTGTATCCTGAAAAGAGAAAAACGTGACGTGTTTCAGTGCTATAAATGAGGGAATGTCTAAAGACGGCGGATTTATAAACTTGGTGTTGTACTTTGACAACAGAACGTTCATATCTACAATATTCATATATATTTTTTCCCCAAATTTCCAGATCAGACCTGCATAAGAACCCTGTTTTAGTGAAGACTCCATCAGGGGCTGCCAGATAAAAACAACAAGTAATCGAGATCCATTTTTCGTTACATCCAAGAATAACTGCTGTCGCTCGAGTTTTCCATTTCGGAGATCGTGTTACTCAGACCAAGACCCAATAAACCAAGTCACATGACTTTAAAATTGATTTCCAGCTAAAGGCGCAGGAAGCACCGACTAAATGACTCGGAACTATTTTTACAACAGGAAATTATAACCAAAAATAAATAAATAAATCACTTACAGAATGATATTGTTATGGATTTTTTCTTTTCTTTTTAAATGAACGCACCTTTAACTGCAGAGTAGATGCCTGTGATTGGTTGAAGAAAAGGACAGGAGGCGTGGCTTCTGTCGGCCTAAACCCCTACATGCTTTATTTCAGTTCTAGGTGGCGTCGAGCTCGAGAGCCGGACGGGGGGAAAAATACACACAGCGCCCACACAAAGACAGGCCACGCCCACGCCCACGCACACACTCTCACGCTCCGTCTCTCACACACACACTCGCTCGCTCTCGCGCACACAGCGTGGGACAGGGCCTGCGAATCGCAAAGGCATTAAATTATCAGAATATGAGGAGTCGATCACTGCGCAAATAGAAAAGGTATATGATATAGTAAGAAGAAGAGAGAGAAAAAAAAAAAAAGAAAAAAAAGAGAAAACAACAAAAAGCTGTAAAATATCATAGTTTACAATAATTCTTCACATTCAAAAGGCTTTACATTTCAAAACATACACAGCAAGGCCCTCGAACGTGACTTCAATCCAAATATGATTCTCATATATTAGAATTTAAATAACACAGAGTAGCCGGGCCCCCCCGAAACGGAGACGCCCAAATAACCTTATACAAGAATAAAAATACAAAACCCGGATCCAAGAGTCGCCTCGCTGCACTCGCCACGCTCATCATTACATCAACTATACATCACAGTCATCAGTTACCAACCAGGAAGAGGAGACACACACACACACTCACACGCTCATCTCCTTCCTGTTTAAAACGCCCAAGTGAAAGAAGGAACCACACACGCTCACAAACACACACTCTCAATGTCTCAAGCATCCAATCACATGCGCGCACACACACACACCTGGTCATGTCTCCACTCAGGAACACACACACACACACACACACACAGTCAATATCCCATTGCAGACGATTTGAAGGAAGGAAAAAGAAAAAAAAAACAAAAAAACAAAAAAACAAAAAAAACTGAAAAATCAGTCGCGCTATTGGCTCAGGGCCTTGGGGGTGGGGGAAGGTGATGGATTACCCTCTGGAGAACTACATTACCCATAGTTCTGCGGTGATTGTTGCGGTGTGGTGACGGTGATGATGATGATGATTGCGATGGTTTCCTGTAATGGATTTTTTTTTTTCTTCCCTTTTGTTCAGAGTTTTTCTTTTTTCCTTTTCTTTTCTTTTTCGGATTCGGAACGCAAAAAAAAAAAAAAACACACACGAGGACCTCGCGGGGCCCTCCCTCCACCACATCCTCCAATCAGATCAGCTAGACCAGCTACTGCGGCCAACGAGGGCAAAGGACCCGCCTTAACTCTATACGCAGACCAATCAGAACAGAGGGGACACACCCCTTGCGTTGAAAACAGAGAGAGATAGAAAGAGAGAGAAAGAACGGATGGGGGGGACGGGACGTGTGCAAAGCGAGAGCAACAGCAAGAGGACGGGAGAGACGGAAAACAAAATTAGAGAGCCGACTCTACAAGAGGTGTGTCTGTTCTGTGATTGGTCCAGGGGCTGCTGGGGGTGGGGCTGTAGGGGGAAAGCTCTTATACACTGGGGTTCTGGTGTTTGTGGTAGGTCTTCCTCCACACTTCTTGGATCTTCTTGCACCATTTGTCGGCGTTGCCGCTCGGATCCATCAGGTAGTAGGTCCGGTTCGGCTGTAAGGGAAACATTTGCGCTCATTTATTTATTTATTTTTTAAAAGTCACAATGAGTGTCGAGAAAAGTCGGTACATGTCCTCTTTAGACTAACCGAAACCTAGAACCCTAATCGTTCTGTTCGTTGTCTCAATTCCTTCAGCTCAACCAAAATAAGTCAAGATCTTGATGATAGGACAGAATTTTTTAAAAATAATAATAAAAATTATTCGCAATAATAAAACGTACGGACTTTCTGGATTTCTGCAAGAACTTAAAATTTGCGGTTCTAAAAACCACACCCCATTAACGACGTAGCCAAACGGCACAGTGCGTTATGGGTATCCTGTAGCGCACATTGTTGGGAAACTATGCATGATGATGCAATGTAACGCTATTAGAAAAAAATCATTACATACGCGACGATTTAATCGAACGACTGTGAAAAATAATCGAGGTCAAGCGTGTTTACCGTGTGAACGAAGAACGTTTTGAAGTTCTTGGCTTCGGGCCGAAGCTCTGGCGACCAGGGGATCTCCCCCTTCAGGACCTTATTCACCGGATCCACATAGTACAGGTGAGGGCCTTCGGTGAGGAGCAGCTGCCTGCGCCGTGCAAACAGACCCTACGCAAATGCGCACACACACAATCCCAAATCATCATGTAACACATACAACCATCAAAACGACACTTCTCTTCATCTTAGGAAAGCAACGCGAACGCATTTACACCGGGACGCATGATAGTAACACAGTAACTCACTTTGCGCTTGTCAACTGGGCCCATCTTGAGGATGAGGTTATTCTCCACAAACTGGTGCCTGTAAACAACAGAATGTTCATGAATAATTCATAAACACCAGTGAGATAGATAGATAAATAAATCAATTTAAAAAAATAATAATATTGGTGCCTTTTTTTTAATGCATCTCTCATTTATTTTAGCTACAGACAGGCTCTAGAGAAGTTTTGTGCTCCTGTTCATAGTGACCTGTGTGTGTGTGTGTGTACCATGGGTTTGCGGCGCTTTGCTTGTCCAGCAGGAGGTGCTGCTCCTCTTCGCTGAACTGCAGGTCCAGCTCCATGCTGTTGCTGTCCATCTCATGAATATGGATGAACTGATCCACGCTGGGGGCGGGGTTACATACAGGAAGCGGACTTTCTGACGGCTTGGCCAATGAGGGTGCAGGGCCGGGCTGGGTCACCTGCATGCTGCTGAACTGGCTTAAGAGGTCATCATACTGAGAGAGAGAGAGAGAGAGAGAGAGAGAGAGAGAGAGCGCGAGAGAGAGAGAAACGCAAGCTAGATGACACTATAGTCACAGTTTTTTGGATGGTAGGAGGACATGGGGGCGTTTCTAATTTACATATTCATGCATATTCATAAATCCTGGCATTTTAATGAGGGTAAAGGTGTAGCGATGTCAAGCTAGTTTCTTAGGCATTATAAACAATTGATTATTTTAAAAAGACACGTTCAGGGATACTTTAATACAATACTGTGTGTGTGTGTGTGTGTGTGTGTGTGTGTGTGTGTGCGCTTACATTCCCGTAGCAGTCCTCATCGTCCTCAGACATGGCGGGCAGGTAAGGGGTGAGCTTGGGCGGAGTCTGCAGGTGCAAGTCGTCCCAGCTGATCGACTCAAAGAAGGGGTGGGACTTCAGCGGCTTGTACCCGCCCATTTCCTCACAGCCAATCCGCTTGCAAGGATCCAACAACTGCGTCACGTTTTTAAGAAAAAAAACAAAAGGTAAGTGTCATTAACTCGTGATGCCGTGTGCTCGATGAGGTGTGTGCGGCGTGGAACGTTTTTTTTCAATCCTAATCTCGCCAGCTCCCGCAGTTATAACCGCCCGCAACATTTTCTCCTTCAAATGTTCATGTCGTGAAGGTTCTAACCGCCCACAGAGCGTAGGAGCGAAAATCTCACTGGATTAAAAAACCTTATGTGAGCATACGCAGTGGCCACACATGCTTATAAGAAACTTGCACGTCACATTTACTAACCCCGTGAATGAAAAACACAGAAATGAACGCTCTACTCCCCCGCGGTACTAGTCGCACGAGAGCAGCAGGCGGGGATCCCAGTCCCGACACATACCTCTAGGGCGGATATTTACTGCTCATAAAGAATTACCACGTAGGGAATTATTTATTACGTGTTGAATTTGCGCATAGATATTGAGTGACGGATGTCCCTGGGTCAACAAGGGTGGAGTTTTAAGTAGCATCTCGCATAAAGTCAAATAAATAAATAAAGTCAATATTACCAATAATTGTCATTTCCATCATCTAACATTTGAAAGCGCTTACATAAAAAAAAAAGAAAAAAAAAAAGCTTCAGCCTACTGGGGGGAAAAAATAATAAATAAATAAAGGGACGCTCACCAGAAGTTGTTCCACTAGATTCTTGGCTTTGGGGAAGAATTTCTCCGGAAACTCGTACTCTAACTTAATAATCTTCTGGAATATAAGATACTCGTTTCTGGAAGGAAGAGAGAAAATTTCAACGTTAAGGCCATTTTCCTTTTTTCAGCAAAAATTAATTTGGATGAAATGAGCCGCGTCGCTACACGGACCTCTGGTGCGAATATGTTCCACGAGTGCAACTTTGTTTTAAAGTTTAAATTTAGTGAGCTCCGACACACGTTTGCATCGTCATCCTTCGATCCAACAAGGGATTTTCTATCACACTTCCCGACGCGACTATAAAATAATTCCAACTATTTAGGACAGATCAAGCAAGATAAATTGCCAACAAACTCCCAATATACAAAACTGTGTCGGACTTGATTTAAGCGCCCTTAAAATAATTTGGACAGTAAACCAGCCACACAAATCACAGGTAATTTACAGACAGCGCCAAAACTTCTCATTTCTCGTGCGGCCGCGGCTTTAATGTCCTTTAAAGTCCTGCCTTCTTCACCGTAATTGGTGGTTTTAGCATTCAGGAAGTACACACTCACCCCGCTCTGAATGGTGGTAACCCGGCAACCAGCTGGTAAATGATGCAGCCTAACGCCCAGAGATCCGAACTGAAGAAATAACAAGTGGTGGAGATAAACGATGTATTACGCATTGCTGTAGATGTAAAAAAAAACTAAAAACGAGACCATACCGTAACGAGTGCTTACCTCTTACAGGCAGATTTCTCAGTCAGTAACTCTGGGGAGACGTACTGAGCCGTACCAACAAACGAGTTCGCTCGAGCTGCGGACACAAACGACAACACAGCGAAACGTTGCTTATAGAATTCGGTTACGGCTGCTGAGAAATTTATAAAAAAATAAATAAATAAAAAGATACAGATAACTAGGCTGCATGTGAACGTAGCAAAACTGTGAGCGGGCCTTGAAACATGGGTAACAGCATTATTTGCATCACACAGTACTGACCTGTTTGTGTTCTGAGTTTAAATAAATAAATAAATAAATAAATAAAAGTATATAAAATTTAAAAAAATATATATAAAATTTTTTTATTTAAAAGAGAGTAGGCAAGATAATGTGTGCGTGTTATTAATTTTTTTTTTTTTTAAACTTCTTTTTTTTTTACCCTGCCTGCTGTCTGAGGACAGCTGTTTGGCCGTGCCGAAGTCTGTGATCTGAATGTGCATCTCTTCGCTGAGCAAAATGTTCTCTGGCTTCAGATCTCTGTGGAAACACACGTTTAAAAAAAACAACCCAAAAAACAAACACATCAAATGTCAGAACGCAGGGTTCCCCTCCCAGCAGGCATTATTATTATTATACAGTACCGCATCATTAACATAATCAAACGTTCAGCTGGAAAATCTCTATTAAACAATATCATCATCAACACGGAGGACACGCTTCATGACGGTTTCATTCTTAACGAACGTTTCCCATCATGCAATGTTTTTCCTGAGCGTGATGTTTTGTTTTGAACACGTTTCTCAGATGGGGATTCCCCCCCCCAATCTTCAACAGGCACAATCTTGTTATACAGCACGGACCGATCCGATTCTTCGATGCATTGCGAATTTCTCTTTCTGGAAAGATTTCGATTCAATGCACGGAGTGTCGAATTATCGAACTTTTACAGGGGCTTATAACATGCACGTAGAGGTAGTAACGCACAGTTTCCAGAGAATCAGGACTTGCTGCCTGACTTGCGTTTAGCTCTAGTTACTTTTAACACGCATTTGACATTTGCTTTAGAGAAAGAAAGAAAATAAAAAACGCGACTCATGCAAACACTCGTGTCAATGCCAACCTGTGGATGATGCCTTTCTGGTGCAGGTACTCGAGCGCGCAGACGATCTCGGCCGAGTAGAATCGCGTGCAGGTCTCGTCGAAGGAGCCGATCTTGCGGATGTACTTTAACAACTCGCCGTTTTTGGCGTAGCTCAGGCCGAAATCTGTTCAGTGCTCAGGAAAGACAAGTGATTCAAGCACGAATGCGCTGGTCTCCGTTCACTTGCAGCAATATAAACAACAGCAATGGAGAGCGCGTGCTTGGGGGTCATCCTGATGGTTACCTTATGAGCCCAGCGTGGAAATTGTTCACAGGATGATGTGGTACGTTTTAACCGCAGAACCTGCGTCAATGATTTTAATGGTTTAAAAAAAAATAAAAAATAAAAACATTAATAAAAAAAACCCACACGTTTAGGGGTACTTTAACACTTTTATTTCCTCGTTACTCTAAGGCCAAGATGACCCGACCATGAGCGCTGTAATATGAACGTGACGGTGTACACAATGAGCCTAACGTATACGGGAAGCAAGCATAACAATTTCATTTGTGTTATACAAACAACAACAAAAAAGGTTATAAAAAAATAAAATAAATAAAATAAAAAATCACCCGTGTCTTACGCACTGCTGAGGAGCCATTATCCATAACCAGTGACGACACTGGAGCTGACAAGTGCAGACGTGTGTGTGTGTGTGTACACGTGGCATTGAGGATACAGAGCTTCTCCTCGTCCTGGAAGGTGAAGTATAGCTTGACGAAGAACGGGTGATCCAGATTGGACATCACGTCCCTCTCTCTCTTCACGTACTGCGCCTTGTTCTCCTTCATGATGTGGCGCTTCTCCAGGATCTTAACTGCACACACACACACACACACACACACTGAAATTGTATCACATGCTTTTTTCTTTTTTTTTCTTTATTCTGCGTAGGCACGAACTACGGTTCCAAGGGGCGCCATTGTATCTGAGCGTGAATACACTCCTGTGTGTTGCTTCCGTGTTGTAAGTGTGTAGGGAAAGATGGAGGGGGGGGGGGGGAGTCGGCCCTTTTAATTTCACTGTAAGTGGAAGAACGTGTGGTTTGTTGGAGCCTGTTTACGATTGGCTACTGCTAAAATGACGCTCGGGGGCGGGGCTAGGAGGACTGTGTTGCTTGCATCACCAACAAACGAGAACATTTTTTAAAAATGTATTATTTTATATTTAATTTAGTTGTGTGTGTGTGTGGTGTCACGCTATGTGACAGCACGAGTGGCCAATCGGCAACAAAACAGTGCTGTAGGCTCCACCCCTAAATACAATTTGCTCCAGCTGGTACCTTAAGAAGATACCAAAAAACCATACAATTAGAACACGGAGTACTGGACCGGTGGAAAACGTCCCGGTTTTCCGGTACTAGTACTTTTTGGGGATAAATATGCTCCTTTTGGAAGAATAGTGTCACGTCTCCCCTCAAACAGTTCCAGAGCCTACGGGGACACCGTGAATGTTATGAACGATTTCTTACTTGCATATTCCTTCCCCGTTGAGTGTTCCTTCGCCAGGACAACCTACGAGAGAGAGAGAGAGAGAGAGAGAGAGAGAGAGGACGAACGTAAAATTAGACGTTCAGTACTTTATCCAGTACTCAATTCCCACACACACACACACACACACACACACACACACACACACACACACACACACACACACACACACACACACACACA
>JAOUQW010000042.1:1461919-1468733 GCA_028565825.1 Olivaichthys viedmensis | reverse complement strand
CCCGTCTCTGTCCGTCCCTCCCGTCCCCGTCTCTGTCCGTCCCTCCCGTCCCCGTCTCTGTCCGTCCCTCCCGTCCCAGTCTCTGTCCCTGTCGATCAGAGTGACATTAGCCAATCGTGGGCGTCTGTGAGCTCATGTATACAGAAGAGGGCACTTAGTTGTCTCCTCCAAGCGTGTTCAGCCTTCCTGCGAGTTTGAAAAGATGCGGTGAGTGGGAATTGGCGATGACCAGATTGGGAGAAGAGTAACCGACATTTCAGGACAACAGTGCAGAAAAGATGGGGGCTACGGGGCATTGCATACATTTCTTTCCCTTTGCAAATCAAAGACCACAAACAAAGAATCTTGTGTGCTTCAATCTCTTTTTATTAAAAAAGATTTCAGGATTTCATTAATTTTTTTTTGGTCCCCACAAGTACGTATAAAATACAGATGCTCGCTACAGTGAGACCAACGAGAGAGAAAGACTAAAGCCCTGCTGTATAGAAAGAGACGAAAGCGAGTGGGATGAAGAAAAGATAGAAGCAAAAAGTACTGGCCCAAAAAAAAAGAAAAGAAAAAAAGAAAAGAATGGATGGATAATAGATACATGCAGAAAGAAAGAAAAAAAATTCAGTACAACTTGAAAGTGTGCCCAGGCTTAATCTTAATGCATTACAAATGTCCACACTGTTTCAGTTTTTAGTTTTGACATCATAGAATAAACAACAACAAACACATTATAACAAGAACAGCAATCAGAACTCAGTGGTTATTAAGCCAATAAAAACAGAGAAAGAAGAAGAAAGCGGAAGTACAAAACTACAATGAGAATTACATTTTTTTTTTTTTTTAAGAGTTAAATTGAACAGCGATAACCTGCTTAATTTACATATGCAAATTAACCCAAGAGCGTGTGGCCATTGACAAAATGCGAATACATATATAATTATGTAACTATGTAAATGTAATAAAACACGTCCACGAGAGCTCGATTAAACGAAGGCCGTTTTTAAAGACGGGATTGATTTTATCTATTGAAAAAAGTCCACATTGTAGTTTTGATGATAATAATAATAATAATAACAATAACAACAACAATACCCCACTATTCTCAAGTCTGTGGAATCCTATGTGAAAGAAACAGTCTCAATCTCAATCAAAAGCACCGCAGCAGTTTAATGAACCGCTGCATATTCCTGACCTTCATCTGACTGAGCGTCTATCCTTCTTAGAAATCTTAATTTCACACCGTCACTGGGACATCCGCAGCGCTCGAGAGTTCCCTTCAGGCGTGACTATTACCTTCTTAAGCGTATATATAGACCGTTATGTGACCCTTAATGTCTCTACATTATAAGCCATGTCTCATGCATTTCTAATTATCATGTCATTACATTAAGTCTTTAACTGCTTGCATAGTGCACAGTCTCTAATAGCTGCAGGTTCTTAAAACCCCCTATGCAAAACCAAAGTTTGCCAAAAATCAGTAACGTTAAAAAGGTTTAGGTGGGAGAAAAAGTGGAGAAATGCTTCACCTTCAAGTAAAACGGTTCGGAGTGATTCGCTTCATCAAAACCTGAATATGAGGTCCAATATCCGGTTTCCTACAATGTACCCCTTCCTTAAAAGTTCAAGTTCTTGCCCTACCGGTGATTCAAGTCCTATATGCAACGCATTTAAATATTAGTCTTCATCAATGAGCAACACACCTAAAAAAAGTAGAATCATACATTCCAATGTGTAGAGTGATGAAGGGATTGGACCGCTCTGAGCCCTGGAAGAAAAAACTAAAAAAAAAAAAAAAGCCTTCCTATAACACGGGGGTGGGGGTCTTGGTCATGTGACCACCGGTGATGATGTCACATTGCTACTCGTGGTAGAAAGCACCGTCTACATAGATTTCTAATCCTAGGCTGCGCTCTAATACCGTTCTATTACTTTATAAGCTCAAGTGAACTTTGTTCAGGGGATCGAGTCAACGTGAGTGTAGACTTCGGAGAGCAGAACTTAACCAGAAGGCATTGCAATCTCATGCCATACAAGAACAGGCAGGTGAAGCCATTTATAAAGGCGTCAATACGTCCATCTATACACCATTACTGTATTCTCCTAACTGGTCTGCGGGCCAATAGGGGACTCTCTGTGAAGTTTAAAAGAAAATGAGGATATGTCCCAAATACTAGGAGCCCCGTCTAGTTAGTGCTTTTTTGCTAGAAGACAGAATCCGTTCTAACGAGAAGTCTTGACAGTCACTGAGAAGTGCTCGTGAGCAGCGAGTTGGTTTACGAAATGTAATATTTAAATGAAGGGTACAGTTATCTACGTTATATATATATATATAACATATTGTATAGCGCCCCTGTGCCCGTTAGACAATTTGCAAGCAGGCTGTTAGCTAGCTACCAAACCGACCTACGCATTAGCGCACGGTTATGACTTTTCTTTCTGATGCAGTATCTACGTTCACGATGCCAAACCACTTTTTTTTTTTTGACGGCCGTGACAAGAACGTCGTCTTAGTGTTTGGGACACACCCGGAGCTTAAAGGACTCACTTTAAAATATCTAGCTCTTGCCGGCAAGGGTAAGTGCGCTCTGATCCGCTCTCCAACACGAGCGCTTCGCTTTGTGCTGCGAGTGGCCACTTGTGTAGCGTGGAAGATACGCACGTCTGAAGTCGGCAAGGGCGCGCTGAACCGTATTGGAGCGCAGGACGACTCTGGGTCATAAACGAGGGACCGTTCTGAAACGTCGCTGGTCCTGGAAAACGTGCAAGTGTTCGTGTACGTTGTGGGGGGAAAAAATAAAATAAAAATAAAACGCCACAAGTTGTGCTGTTCAATCGGGCAAGCGATAAAATTGGAACACTCATGTCGGACCCTAGATATACTGACTGACTACTTTGTCGTTTATTCATACGTCCTGCACACTTCAGGCATTTAGAACAGGACCGGATCACCTGCCGCATCTCCTCCCTGAATGTTGATCCCTCCATCTTTCTTGCCTGTTAATGAATCTGTGATTCTATTCTGCCTCTGGTCCCTTGCTTCAGTCTAACACACACACACACACACACACACACACACACACACACACACACACACACACGGAAAATAAAAACCTAACAATCCTCTTGTAACGAGTTAATCCCTCCCTCCTCTCATCGTTCTACAGCTCTTTCTTGCTCTGAGGGTTCGCGTTGTGGTTCTGCTCGCTTCGGGGAACTTCTTTCGGATCGTCCGACATGAGCTGCAAAAGATCCATGAGCGCCTTTCTGATCTGCGCTCCGAACTTACGAGAACCCTGAAAAGAGAGGGAATTTATTACTTTTTTATTTATTTCGCATGGACACATTTTAGACTTCGTTTGAAATGCAGACGCCCGACTCACGGTCAGAGGACTCGAGTGCTTGCTAGAGATGTGGAAGCTGATGATCTTCTCTCCAATTAGGGAGTAGGACACGCCGTAGCCATCATCGGCAACCTGAAACAGACGCAGATGCCTCAAGTTAGAGGACAGATCAAGTGAAGCGTACCTGCGCATCTAAAAGATAGCTTGTGGTGCGTGTCAGACTCCTAAAACTAAACGTTCTTCACGATGGAGGGACGGATTTCCCAGCATCGTTTTTTTTCTCTGCAGATTCCCTCACAACCGTCGAGAAATGCCTGAAGACTCAAGTCTCGAATCTACACTTGGATCACGCATAAAAGTGACAGACCCTTTTTATCATTTGATATCATTTGATCAAAACCATGGTAACGTCAGATTTAAAGCTGGGAAGTGACAGGAAATGCCGGTCTGTCAGTTCTAGCTGTCAATCAACTCAACCCATACCTACCAATCACATCTACCACGCCCTGATAAAGATCTTCCAATATCTTCTATAAAGCGCATTTATGGTAAAGAAGGAGAAGAAAATAAAAATACAGCTAGATATATTAATGCAAAAGGAACTCTTGGGACTGACTTGTGCTCTGTACCCTTTATAGTGGGTGTGGGCGGGATTAAAACTGTACCGCAGCCAGCCACTTGAGGACATTACAGTCACTGATGTATACCCAAGTGTTCCTCATTATTACTCAAAACAGCGTGATTAGTGTGCGCTGCATTTATGTATCCACATTCTATCAAGTGTACTTCTGCTATACTGAAGCGGGCTCTTGAATGGGATCAGGCTCAATCTCGAGAGCACAAGTGCTTCCTAAAAATGCCGTCGGTCTACCTCGGGCAGCTGCTTCCTAAACACAACATGGGCCTAGTGAATACTGCGAATATATAGGGAGTGATGGAGGGAAGCGATGCCTTACAGGTCCGAATCCTCCTCCACAGGTGATGTAGTCGGGGTGGTTCACAAGGTCAAACAGCTCCACCTGCTGGAACGGAGTCTGACTGGTGGAGAGACGCCAGGGCTCAGATAACACCTACACACACGGTTTTCCTTGTTAGTTTTGCTTGGAGGACAGAGAACTTCAAAGATTTAGTATTAAATTGTATTTGAACATTAATGAGTCGATCATTTTATAAATATATAATTGGCCTCCTATTCACTATACATGCTTACTACATAGTGGTGTTGTAGACCCTACCTAGTGCACTTTATGACCGTTAGAACGCCATTTGAGATTCAGCCACCAGAAAAAGAGCGGCTGCTGTAAGTGCCTCTAACTAATTACATGTAAATAAAATCCCTTTTAGGGCACACATTTTGTTTATTTCTTTTATATTTTCAATTTGAAAATTGAGATATAATTTTGGAAAAACGTGCGAATAGTGTACGTGTTAAATGATATGCATTTATTTCAATTTATCCAGAAAGTTTTAAAAATAGAACTTTTAAAAACATTTGAAATGCTATTGAACACATAAATATGAACATTTGAAGAGCGTTTGAACAGTGTGATTTATTCAGACAGCCCTGACGCGCACCTTTTTGAGGAAGGGTGACTCGACACCCAGGTATTTGGAGACGACGTAGAGGCAGAAGAGGTGTCTGTCTATTCCAGCTCCAGTCATGGCCAGCCGGTAGAGCAGCTGGTGCCTCTCAGACGCGGTCCGTAACAAACTCCTGGACACCTCCACAGCCTGGAGAGAGAGAGAGATGGCAAAGAGGGACAGACCGATAGAAAAGGAAAAAATGCATCAGAGACAAAGAGAGACAGCGAGAAGAAAAGAGATTGAGAAAGATGATTAGAAAGAAAGTGAGTGAGACTTAGATAGAATGTATTAAACACCAACAAAGAGAGACACTGAATCGGTCTTTAGATTCGGCAAACTGTGCGTGTGTGTGTGTGTGTACCTCTCCATTCTCGAGTGCTTTGACGAAGGCAGAGCTCTCACTGGAACACGAACGCACGGTTTCTGTTCGGCCCTCGCGGAAAAGGCGCGTCATCGACGCCTCGTACGTAAGGCAGAACATCCCTCTGTCCTGAGAGTCAGAGAGAGAGAGAGAGAGAGAGAGTGAAAGAGAGGGACACAGAGAGAGACACACAGACAGGGACAAAGAGAGAGAGCGAGACACACGGACAGGGACAGAGAGAGAGCGAGACACACAGACAGGGACAGAGAGAGAGAGACAGACAGGGACAGAGAGAGAGACACACGAACAGGGACAGAGAGAGAGAGAGAGAGTGAGAGAAAGAGAGACACATGGACAGGGACAGAGAGAGAGAGAGTGAGAGAAAGAGAGACACACGGACAGGGACAGAGAGAGACACACGGACAGGGACAGAGGGAGAGAGAGACATACATACAGGGACAAAGAGAGAGAGCGAGACACACGGACAGTGACAGAGAGAGAGAGAGAGAGAGAGAGAGTGAGAGAAAGAGAGACACAGACAGAGACAGAGAGAGAGAGAGAGAAAGAGAGACACACGGACAGGGACAGAGAGATAGAGAGTGAGAGAAAGAGAGACACACGGACAGAGAGCGAGAGAGAGACAGACAGGGACAAAGAGAGAGAGCGAGACACACGGACAGGGACAGAGGGAGAGAGAGACACACATACAGGGACAAAGAGAGAGAGCGAGAGGGACAAAGAGAGAGAGCAAGAGAGACACAGGGATGGAGAGAGACACAGGGATAGAGAGAGAGCGGGAGAGACACATGGACAGAGAGAGAGAGACAGACGGACAAAGAGAGAGAGCGAGACACACGGACAGGGACAGAGGGAGAGAGAGACACACATACAAGGACAAAGAGAGCGAGAGAGACACAGGGATAGAGAGAGAGAGCGAGAGAGACACACAGGGACAGAGAGAGAGAGCGAGAGAGAGAGAGAGAAAACCAATAGATCACCCTAAGCAATAAACTATGCAGAATAAACCTGGACATTGTGCCTAGTTGTTTGTTTAAGTCATGTAAGACAGTATAGTTCTTGTCTGAACGTTTGTTAGGCTCGCTGCAGCGGGGGATCATGGGAAACTCAGCACTTACCCTGCAGTAGGAGAGCTGTAGCAGGGAACGATGGGAAATCTATTCAACCTAAAGACTTACCCTGTAGTAGGCTAGCTGCAGCGCTAACTGGATGAAGGCGTCGGGGCTCATGCGGATCTTTTTGATGCTGCCTTTGCCGAAATCTCGGAAGGCGAACACGTGGAAGTCGACGTCATCGGCCAGCACCTGCGCTACCGAGAGAGACTGAGCCATGCGTTCCTGACACTGAGGGGGAAGAGAGAGACAACAATAAATTCGGGACGAGGAGGCCTTTCAAGGGGGTTCCTGACCAACACAGCAAGCAGAAGCAGTTGCTGATTATCTCTGGATTGCTAGCCTACTGATGTCCTGTAGGCCAAAGGGAATCTTGTAATGCCCGTCTACAATGTACTGCATGAGTG
>JAOUQW010000042.1:1451919-1456919 GCA_028565825.1 Olivaichthys viedmensis | reverse complement strand
GGCAGAGAACCTTGATAGCTATACAGCAGAGGCTGCCGGCCGGAGAAGATCCTCACCAACATCTGAAACACACACACACAGGCAGGGATTTACATGTAAGATGGTTCTTACTAGGCAGACAGGCAATGGACCCATTTAACGGTTGAGCAAAGAACCGGATTCTGCTTTAGAGGCATTACAATATAAAAAAAAAAAAACAGACACCTGAAAATCGGAGAAGAACATTTGCCGTAGCTGTGCTACATGGAGGCTGAATGGCTTTAGAAATAAACAGGTACATAAGCAGCACTGAGAGGAGGCAACACACTTTCCTAGATTATAATCACCATAATGAATAGTACTCACCACCCAGAGTTTGGTGGTGGTGGATACGTTGCCGTGCTGCTCGAACATCCAGCGGTGGTACGAGAGCAGCTGCTTCAGGCAAAGCTTCATGGTGAAGATGAGGGAGAGCCAGAGCAGAGTGCTGAACACCACGGCCGAGACGACCGTCTGACACTGCAAGCTCAGAGAGCCACTACAGAGACACAGAGAGGGTGTTGCTTTTAATATATTATACTATATTCTTTATACTATCCAGCAAAGTGTGAATAATAAATAAAAACTGATTTAAAAAGATTGAAATCTGAGAAAACGGTGCTCAAGCATCAGTTTAAGGTTGTTTTTTTTAAATAGGTTTTATTAAGTAAGTTTATTTTTAAATACAATACGGTGATTATATCGTAAAACGTGATAAAAATCTAGCCAATTATCATAATTAATTTCAATATTGGCACACTGGCACATACTGACTACTAAATACTGTATGTTCACATGCCCAAGTTACAGTTTTGGTTCCGTCTCGATATTTTCAAGATTTGGGCTAGCATGAAAACAAAAAGCTTTTAATGCTGAGAAGAAGAAGAAGAAGAAGAAGAAGAAGGAAAAGATAGAGAAGAACAAGAAACACAAAAAGAAGAAAGAAGAAGGAGTAGAGAAGGAAAAGATGGAGAACAAGAAGAAAAACAAAAAAGGAGTAGAGAAAAGACAAAAGAAAGAGAAGGAGGAGAAGAAGTAGTACAACAAGGGAAAAGAAGGAGAAAGAAAGTAGAGAGGAGAAAAAGAAAGAACGAGGACAAAAAGATGAACAAGAAGACAAAGAAGGAGAAGAATAAGGAGTAGAGAAGGAAAAAGAGAAGAAGAAAATGATGGAGAAGAAAGACAAAAAAGGAGGAGTAGAGAGAAGGAGACAAAAGAAAGAAGGAAAAGTTGGAGAAGAAGAAGGAAAAGAAGAAGAAGAAGAAGAAGAAAAAGAAGGAGAAGAAATTCTACACACTTAATATGTAAATTATCCCTCTTGCAGTTTTAGCCCTGGATCAAAAATGGCCCAGTGCCAATTGGGGTTTATAGAGATTTACAGTCTGGGACTAAAGGGCAATATAATCTTCTACAAGGTGCAGTGGATGGGGAGACTGTTACCTGGCCGGCAGGTGCTCCTGGATCTTAGCGATGAGGCCCATGGACGGGTCCGAGCGGGTATACATGGTGGCCAGGATCGCTATGACCACAAACAGCCAAGACGAAGGGCTTGCAGGATACACGCCAGTGATTACATTGTTCTGGAAAGAGAGAGTGAAGTGAAGAGTCACATTTTGCAAGACAATCTCGAGTTGCAGTAGTGAAACACACGAGTTTAGCAAGCCATTACATCTGATTTCAGCTCGTTTAAGTGTGAACTGGTTTCAGTGACACGCGTCCTGCAGGCCCGTACCACAAATGCACAGGTGAAACAAGCACACACCCTGAAAATTTACTTGCTCGGATATCAAACGGATCTCGTAGCCTACAGCTTTCACGACGCCGCTGCTGACAGGTTTGAGACGAGGAATCAGCATAGAACAAGATTAGATTCGGAGACGGCTTCGGCTGTTATCAAGTATGAAACGTCTCGCCTTATAGTTTGCGTTGTAAATTTATAATAAATAAATAAAACACAACAGCTGCTGTTGTAGTTTACGTTCAAAATTAAAATCATGTTGCAGGTTTTTCTACATTAAAAATAAAAGCTAAAAATAAAATCTCATGCACGTTAACAATTGAAGTATTTACTTTAAAAATAGTTACTATAAAAATAAAAAGCTGAAAATTACAACGTCCTAGAAGTTTACGTTAAAAACGGAAAGGTCACATTGAAGTTTAAAGAAATCGAAATGCCTCATCTAGAAGTTTACGTTAAACTAGAACATCTCATCTTGTACTTTGTCTTGACAAAATCTGCAATTCCTGTTAAATAAATAAATAAATAAATAAATAAAAGGTCTCATCTTAAAAACGGAAACCTTTCCACTAGAAGTTTCTATTAAAAATAAAAACATCAACAACAACAGTTTTCTGTGTCATCTGGGCACAAAATAGTTATTATTGCATTTTTTATTTAATTAATTAATTTTAAAAAGTTTTTACTGTAGGAATGTAAAACACTGCCTGGTTATTTAAGCCTACTTTTTTTTTTTTTTTTTTACTTGCACAAACATGCAGGATTTTTAAAATTATTATTATTTTTAAACATCTTTTAAACAGATTTAAATATTCAATTTTAATCGAAGAATAATAATAATAAAAAAAGATTAAGTAAAATACATTTTTCAAAATATGTTTAAAATGTTTTAATAGAAACATTTCAGGTTTTTAACGTAACAGTTTCAGTCGGTACCTTTAGGCGTACAACGCGCTTTTTCCAGGAGCGCAAGCCGGAGAGATAAACTTGTCTCAGGGCCTCGTGAGAGAGCTGCAGGTCGATGCCCTCGGGGGTTATAGTGAACTGGAACGCTACAGCCTGATGTGCCTCGGCCATCCCTGCACAGAAACCAATTTTATCCGCATTAAGGCAAGGTTACGTCAACCCTCTCGTACCATCGTCTCCACCGTAGCGAGTCATGCACAGTTCCCCAGGGTAACATACAGTAGGAAAAACTAAATTTCCTTCCCAGTGACGACAGTCGCTTCTGCAGCACCTTCCATGACGTCACTGTTGGCATGCTAGCAATACTTTTTTTTTCTTTTTAAAAACGCAAGACGGCGGAAACTGCGGTCATGTCATCTCATATTAGTGTGACAGACACTTTGCTTGCATGGCTCATAAAGGACATCCCTTGTGGTGACTGTGGAGTCCCCCCTTGAGTGGTGTTATCTAGATGAGGTAAATGTGATAGGCTATTATTGCACGGTCTGTGTAACGCTGGCTTATTGAATACACTGTATTATTGAACGCTGCGTTTTATAGGAATAGTAACTAACTACTAAGCTACCTTTATTTCAGCAAAAAGTACTTCTACGACAGCCGCTGTAATGCTAGTTAGCTTATTTAATAGCAAGCAACGTCAGCTAGCTAGCTTTTTTCAATATTTGCGACAGACGGGACCAGCACAATCCAAATAATGTCCGTGACGTCCCATTTCTCAGCAAGCTTAGTGTACTATACCAGTATTTATTACTGAAGTACACTGCAAGTTACTGAACTTGGAACAGGCACAGGTTGTCCTTTAAATAAATAAATAAATAAATAAAAATAAAAATCACACACTCGAATTACAGATCCCAAACACGATCAATGGAGACGCGCTTGTTAGACCAGCCCTGAAACTACAGCTTTACAAGATCTGCTGTGTACTTTACTGTGCGTTTGTTGAACCTGCACACGTCTTGAAACTGAACACCTTCTATGACCAGTTCCGTAAAAGCTGCTAATTGTCTGGTTCTGTCGCCTATTCTGCAGGTTGCTCAGCCTGAACAATCCAAACGGATGCTGCTTTCTGAGGCGTGTCTCACTGCTACACCGTGCAATAAAGCGCTTCGTGCTTCATTAGGTCTCTCTTTTCTGGCGGGTGTCAGCACATTTAAACCCATCTGTTACAGTAGGCGAGAACAAAACGCAGACAGCTGTTTGCAATGGTGTTTTGTGGTCAATTTGTCCCCGCCTTCTCTGCCATGTGATTGACAGATCATGTAAATTCAAACACTGTACAAAAACGGTACAGTAAAACAATATGGGTACTGAATGAAAAGTGTGCAGGTTCCCTTTCCTATAATCAGTTTTTTCGCGGAATGACTCGCACTTTGTTACTATTTCACGACGTGCAAAAAAAATACATATATTTTTAAAAACACTTGCCCGTCACGTGATTAACACCAATCAAGTTTTTCCAATGAGGTTTGCAATTAAAATTTGCTCCATCCCAACAACAACAACAACAAAAAAAAAGCATTTACCCGTAATACACATTTTATAAAGTTTACAAAAAACGACATTATAGCAAACAGGCTGCGTTACACAACGTTAACGACGAATGCAAAAGCAAATAACGCTAATCCGAAAGGTGTCTTAAGCATTTAGCTCCAGATTACTTTCATATTATTTCAGACTA
Organism: Olivaichthys viedmensis; assembly: GCA_028565825.1. Lineage (NCBI taxonomy): Eukaryota > Metazoa > Chordata > Actinopteri > Siluriformes > Diplomystidae > Olivaichthys > Olivaichthys viedmensis. The sequence goes on along the minus strand of JAOUQW010000042.1, from coordinate 1,452,516 downwards.
TTAGAGCAACGCAATGTTCCGCCATGTACACACGTGGTATACCTACAGCATGTATATAATGCATACACTACTTTATCTGTACATGTACTGTTATGCGAACATTCTGAAGAGAAGCAACGAGATGATACATCATTAGGAGAGCACCAGCCAAATTACAGACATGGAGAGGCTGGAAAACACACTCACGACCTCATTTACTGGAAAAATCTATTTCCATTAGGGCCTGATCGATATAGATTTAGCCAATAAAATCAGGTGATATTAAGTTTTATGAAGCTTACTGTAAGCTACTCGGCATTGTGGACCTCGCTGCTTACAGGCACTGCAGTGTTGGGGTAGAGACCTAAGCTGTGCATGTTTTTTTTTGTTTGTTTTCTTTCCAGCCCAGACGTGCTGGACTACTCCAGCAGTTATTTCTGTTTCTACCAGTCCACAAAAACAGGTCGATTGATTTCTCTTTGCAACAGGCTGCTTGCAAGCCAGGACCAAACGTGAATAATATTTGAACTTGAATGAGGAAGGACATGGGATTTGCTTCTGGGAGGCGTCAAGGAATTTCTCTTCGTGCCAAGTCCATCTCGGTAAATGTTAACACGA
>JAOUQW010000042.1:1438184-1450305 GCA_028565825.1 Olivaichthys viedmensis | reverse complement strand
AAGTGGGGTGAGAGTCCGTGTCAGTGGGGGTCCCGGGCCTTGTTGATGAGGCCAGCTGCGGTCGGAAAGAAACTGTTCTTGTGGCGTGAGGTTTTGGATAATAAAGGGAGAAAAGGGAGTTTCTACGTTTCTTCTTTTTTTTATTATAAAACATTTATATCTATAAACAATGTAATACTTGGTCTGAAGACAAATGTATAGAGTTCACCTCAGTAATATAGTCAAAGAAAACGTTTGCGAACCCCTTGACATTTTCTGGATTTCTGCGTTAATTACTCATAAAATGTGGTCTGATTAGCATACAAGTCATAATAGACAAAAATAGAAGTTCTGTCTAAACTAATAACCCACAAACAATTGGAAAAAGTATGTGAACCTCTAGATTGGACTATTGTAACGTGTTGCTGGCTGGCTGCCCTGCTTGTCTCTTTAAGGAAGCTTCCGCTAGTTCAGATTGCAGCAGGCCGACGGGATCCTTACCAGGTAAAGAAAGTCAGAGCACATTACCCCGGTTCTATTCAAGCTACATTGGCTGCCTATTAAGTTCTACATTGAGTACAAAGTCCTGCTTATGACGTTTAAAAGCTCTAAATGGTTTAGCTCCGGCGTATCTTGCTGATCTTCTGAAGCAGTATAGCCCATCCCGAGCACTTCACTCAGCTGAGGAAAGGTCTACTGTTTTTTAATGTTTTTTTTTAAATCTAGTCCATAAACTCTGGAATAGTGCTCCATAAAACATTAGGAAAGTTCTATAGGTGTTTTTAAATCCAGATTAAAAACATACTTGTTTAATTTAACCTATTCATAGCTCTCAGGTCTTTTATCTTGTTAAATAGACTTTTCGTGATTCGTAGTACTAACACTATATTTACAGTCAATTAATTAGTGGTTACATTGGTTCTTTAATGAGCTTGATCATAAATATTTTGTTTTGACTTTCTAATCGTTTATATGTAAAGCACGTTGAGATTTTGAACTCAAAAGTGCTCTATAAATAAAGATTATTATTATTATTATAATTATTGTATTTAATAACTGGTAGAACCTTTTTTAGCAGCAATAACCTCCACCTTCACAGTGAGGAGGAATTGTAGACCATTAGACCATTCAGTTCATCAAAATTTCTGGGATTTCTTGCATGAACAGCTCTCTTCAGGTCTTACCACAGCTTCTCAATTGGGTTCAGTTCTGGACTCTGACTTTGCCTTTCCAAACACACAAGTTTTATTCTTTTTAAAGCATTCTGTTGTTGATTTACTTGTGTGTTTTTGAGTCATTGTCTTGTTGCATCATCCAACTTCTATTAAGATTCAGGTGATGGCCCGCTACCCTAACATTAACCTGTAAAATTTCTTGATACAACTTCAAATTCATTGTTCTAATGATTGCAAGCAGCCCGAAACCATGACACTCCCTCCACCATGCTTCACAGTTGGGATGAAGGTTTTGGTATTGGTTAAGGAAGGACACCACAAAGGAAACCACTGACTCTGCTGCATGTCTCAAGTTCGCATAAGACAACCTTCATGTTCCACAACGCTTCTGGGACAATGTTCTGTGGACAGATGAGACAAAAGTTTAACTTTTTGGCAGAAATGCAATATAACGGTATATTTGGAAAATCACATCAACACCAAAGCCTTGTGCTGAGAATGCTAACACCATTCTGAGTGCAGCAGTGTTTTTAAACTGCACTTTATTACACACACCTACCTTGTTGGTTCACCTTGTATGTGTACAGTTAGAGACTAAAGCTCATCTTTTTCCATGCAGTGTGTTAATCGTCCTCTAGCCCTTCATCAGTGTCAGTTTCTGACCACAGTACTGCTGGAGATTTTTGGTTGGTGGACTGTTTCACAACCCAGCAGTAACACTGAGGTGTTTAAAAGCCAATGAGTGTAGCTCCAAGGAAATGTAAAATTCTACACATAATATTAGTCCAATTCTAGATATATAACAAATACATAGTCCAATATATACTTTGATGCCTGCTCTGGATTGTCTCTTTAGTGTAGACTATGTATTTTGTCTCACCGCATAGGGCATCTGTTTATACTGCCAACACTGCATTTTCCACAACAGTATCATGACATAGCATTTAGCCTCATACCGCATTACCCGAACAAAGCCTGAGGCGGCGGAATAAAATGTTTGTTCAGCTGCGAATGCAGTGGGAGGAATGCTGTTAGTCTGGAAAAGCTATCATGAGCCAAAAATTCCCCAGAGTTTAGGATGACTTTTGGATGACCCGACAAGTCAAGTTAAGGTCTGTAAATAAAGACGAAATTCTAAAGGACAAGTGGGTCAGTAATGGTGTCCTGATCCAACTTTAGGGTTTGTTGGTGGGATTGTAAACACGATTCATATACTACGCACTTCTGATTCCAAAGCTGCATTGAAGAGCCACATTTATAACAAGTTGTTAAAAATGCTAAGTTGCCTTTACAACTGATGGATTAATGGTCTATGAAGACAGCACCAGTCTCAATAAAAAGATGTCAGCCAAGGAGAACATACATGCATTTTTGCCAGTATGTACAAAGATCCAGTCACTCCAAATTATTCAGCTGGATGAACCTTATAAAGAGTGACACAACTTGACTTGATGTTGACTGTTTTCCATTTTTCTTCCCTTAAGATGACCAAGACATAATCACAAATTCTTCTGAATTCAATGCTTTTGCGTCTTTTGACCGTTCCACCATTAACCATATTCACGCTAAAGAGAAAAGTAGCAAACAAAGAAATTCCGTTGCTAAATTCTGACGGCAATAAAGCTTTATCATTAACAGCAGTGTGTCGACGTGATTCGTTTTTACAGTTGAAAAACTTTTTGAAAAAAGTTTGTGCTAGACAGCTGGTTAAAAGGGTGAACCGGCTATCTGAATTAATTAGTGGAACCATAAATTAATTAATTACCTACCAGAACTCTATTATCAGTAGGTTGCTTAAAATGTAGGAAATGTGATTTTGTACTGCTAAATCTGAGCTGTTTAATATTTAATGGCAAGCTTTAGCTACTTTTACCATCCTGATTAGTTTACCTTCCTGATTATCTAAAAGAATATTTCAAATAAATACTTGTTTTAAAAATTTGTTTTAAATTGCTCTGAGACTCCATTGTGCTGACAATTTCTGAAAAAAATTGCACTACTTAAGAAAACTTATGATTAAGATATTGAGTTAAAATCAAACTTTACAGTGTCCCCATGCTCAATATATCACTTATTGCATGAGTTATGCCTTTTGGGTAGGGGGGGGGCAAATAATTCTGAAGTTGACTGTATGTAAAATTGTCAATGTTTACAGCTGGTGTATCTCTGTTTAGCCGAGCTACCTATGAACATAGTGGAGAAGGAACATCGCCAAGCTAGTACACTCTCAGAAAAAAGGGTTTCTTGAGGATTCTTAGCTTCCTAAAAGAGTTCTACTTGGAACCTTTTCTGAAAAGGAAATCCTCTGCTGATGCGTTCTATTTTGAATCTTTAAGGGTCCCCCAGAGGGACAAACCGAAGTACCCTTTAAGGTGCTAAAAATGTAGCTTGTAATTAGTCAAATTATTTAATCGACAGTATGGTGAAGTAAAGCTGATAAACGCTGTATTTCATTTTCTTGGCTACAAATTTATATGTTTTAATGGATCAAGTTCTGTAGCTGCTTCTTGTCTGTGGGCTGAAAACAAGACAAAACGACTCTAAGAAACCAAACTGTTTCAGAGAAAGAACAAACTGTTTGTCGAGCAACTTCTTTTAATTAGCTGTTACCTGTATTTAGCCGATCAAGTGGATGTAGCTTCAATGTAGTTATTGTTCCTTTATTAAGGTTCCATGTCATCTAACGTTAATCCAATTTTTTTCATTACACAGGTCTTGCATATCTTTTACCGTTAAGAAATTTAGCTGCATGTCTGATTAACAGTACTCAGGAGACAACTGAACCGGCCGGGTTTATTAATTATTGTTATTTTCAAGACGGGGCGGAGGTGGGAAGCTTGTACCGCGATATACCAAAAAACTCTGATATTGGGTTATAATTTTATCATACAGGGAATTTTTACACCATCCCAAACCTAGTGTCAAACTAGTATTACACACACGTAGGGTAGTAATTGTCTTTATACACGGAAAACACTCCACCAACATGGAATGGTCCATTTTGTGAAAAGCCAGTCCTGCCGTCTCCTCCTTCGAGTGTAGTGCCTTTTCTGTAACCGAGCTCAGTCATGTTGCACTTAAAAAAGTTCTTCACTTTAAATTTCAATACCGCGGCCCCTTTGGATGTCCAGAAGAGGTGAGGGAAGGGAAAAGCCGGGTTGGGAGAATGCCTGCCTCTTTTTTTTTTTTTTTTTTAGTTCTCTTGGCCTCTTTTTTTATTCTCAGATGTGGAAGAGAGTCTCTGTCTCTCTCTGTCTCAGACAGATGTGGAAAAGAGTCTCTGCGTGTCTCTCTCTCTGTCTCAGACAGATGTTGAAAAGAGTCTCTGTCTGTCTCAGACAGATGTGGACTGTTTGATGCTGTGGAAACTGAGGTGCGAGGGCGAGGTGGGAATGGACATTGCTCTCGCCACTCGTGCGCGGATGGAATGGTTGTCCTGCCAGCGGTGCCATCGCTTCCGTACCGCCGAGCGGACCTGCGCACGCACACACACACACACACACCCACACATTAGAGCAGCAATGCGTCTGGGCTTGTGCTATAACCGTGAAGGCGTTTCAACACTCATCCAAGTTCTACTGAGTGGCAGAAAATTCCCTCATATCTCTGTACGTGATTCACACCTATGACATCATAAAATTTGCCACGTGACTGAAGTTTGGAGGTGAAAATTGACATAAGCATATAGCTGCTAGGAATATATCATACATACAGTACATTGTCAGAAAACAAGGAACTGTACAGGTACCCCCCCCAAAAGAACCAAATAATTAAATATTCTGGTAAAAGGTACAACAGTGGTCCTTAAGGTGCAATAATGTATCTTAAATAAGTTTTGAAGGTACACTCCTAATGTATGACAAGCGTTTTGTATGGTTCTAAAATAAAATAAAAAAGATCCAGTGAACTGTGCTTACCTCGCTGTTCAGAAAACAGTAGAACACAGACACAAAGAAGCCCTGAGGAAGTGCAAAGCAAAATTAATTAGCGTGACAGGGAGAACAGCAATAGGAAGCGTCCTACTGTAAATAAAGACACAAATCGGTTGCCATGGTACTCTGCTATAAACCATGCAATTACGAGTTTGACTGAAATATGCCATGGTGCTTACATTTATTTACATAGCACCGTTAATGCAGCCCAAAGGCCAAAGTGCTTTACGTAGTATTAAAAGAAGCTGGCAGAGTACAGTGCAATTATTCTGAACATTTAAAACATTTAGCCCAAAAAAGCTTGCAAAGTGTTGCAAAACGACTTTACAAGGAGGAAAAAAAGCTAAAAAATGACTCTGGCAGGCATTACAAAGCTTGCTACATAGAAACCCGTTGAACCAGTTAGTTAGCTAGCTAGCCTACTAATGTAATAGCCTAATTAACGTGACATAACATAATGAAATATTCTAAAGTCAAATTAATTGATTTTATTAGTTAGTTTTTACTATTTAACACTGGTTGCATTTCTTCTCCATTTTCCAGCTCAGGTAACTGAAGGTCTACCTGAAAGGACTGTAGGAAGGAATTGAAGTAGATGAAGACGACCTGCGAGATCTCGTCCTCTCCTGGGTTTACGAAGAACAGCATGTACGTGATCCCGAGCAGAGGCAGTAGCACGAGAGTGGCTTTCACCGCCTTCCTACAGGGTTACGGACGGAACAGAGAGAGCAGAATATGATGAAAGTTATCAAAGATGACAAAATTTGGGACTCCGGAATGGTGCAACGGTCTAACTGTTCACCCTATTGCTGGTAGGTCGCCAGTTTTTTGAATTTCTGCCACAGCTATGGTCCATGGTCAGGAGTACAAGAGAGCATAGATGGCCCTGCTGTCTGGGTGGGAAGGACGGCCTTTCTCTCTCCCCTGTCGATCACATTGAAGCTAGCCAATCACGGGCGTCTGTGAGCTTATGAATGCAGTCAGTGCTCTACTCCGGTGGCTACCCATGTCTCAGAGGAAGCCTCTTGGTAGTTGTCATGCAATATGAGGGAACTAGCTAGTGGGTGGCAATTGGTAATGACCAAATTGGAAGAGAAATGGGGTATAAAAAAGAAAAGAACAAAAAAGACAAAATGTATATTTCCCCAGCATTTATGTCTTGTTTGTGATTCACCCCTGTGACTTCATGAAACCCGTCAACATCACATAACAGTCGCTGAAGTGTTCTAAAAACGAATTCAACCAGTGATCAATGATGCTGTGAACAAAACCAGCTTGTGGACTAAAGGGGTCAAAGGAGAACGTCGAGAATCAGGCAAAAACAAGCATATGGGCCACAACCAGGCAAATCACATCTGTGTGCAGTCGTGTGTGTGTGTGTACCTGTACTGGATGGTTTCTGACGTGGTGGAGGCTCTGAGTTTGGTCATGAGAATCCTCACTATGTTGAAGAGGAACACGAAATTGATCTGCAGGAAGAAGATTATAATATTACATATTTCAAGCGCTACAAATGAATCAGAAGAGTCGGAAACAACAGGAGCAACAGGACAAAATGCAAGTCAAAGTATCAAAGTGTAGCCTATAAAGAATATATATAACTAGAAACATACAGTATTATAGTAAAGCTGCAAATAAAGGACATACTGTATATAAGTAAGCATAACATCTGGAAGAACAGTTCTAACTGCTAGATGAATACAGTCCAGAAGATATCCTTCTGCTGATATGATACTATTCATCTTCACTGCTTCAGAAATGTTGTGTGTATATATATATATATATATATATACAGCTTAAAATAGCTGTTTTATACAGAAGAAGTAAACACTATGGCCATGATTTAGCAAAAACCCTTGCAAACTTGATTAATACCCTAAAAAAAACATGCAAGCTGATTTACTAACAAGGGTCTATGGAGGAGCACGTCTTGTCCGTTTCATGTGTATGCCTTAGTGAATATGCAATTTGGGGCGCTTCCACGTAAAAGTGTGAAATACAGTGTGATTTACCGCAGCCTTAAAGTCACTTCAGGAACGGCGGTTGATTGCGGAAACCCGTTTCCACCATTTGAGACCAAAAATAAAACCATTACATCATGAAAGTTTCTCGAAATTATGTCTCAGTATCTGAAAAATAATAGGAACGTTTCTGCAAATTCGGACTTAATATTACCACGGTAAAGTTTTGGTTTTATATTAGATATTCGCCGCACGTTCGCACCTCTGATGCCGACAGCATTTAAATAGCACGAGGTTCTCTTTTCATTTGCCTTATGAACAGATTACACACTCATGCCTACATGCTTTTATTTTACATTCATATCGAATTTTGAACAGTCATTCGGCGTGCCTTCAATCAGCGTTGTACTTGACGCGTAGTTACGCGTACGTGTGTTAAGTTTCAGTTTTACTCTTCCAGGAGTCTCTTTGTGATCCAAACTCGCCATATTTATCGAGAAACGATTAGCATTTAAAGGTTGTTCGCTTCCGCAACTTCGCATGTGACGTCGTTTACGCAATTATTCTTTGTAAAATCACAGGCAACGCGCAAATTCGTCTCTTTATTTGGGATCTTCGTAAATCAGGGATTATGAGTTGAAATTTAGTGTACGAGTCATAATTAGTGTGCGACAGCATTGAGTCATCGATAGCGCATCGTGATAGTGCAAGTCTTCTCACCATAAGCACCAGAATCATGGGGCCCTGGTAGATGTAGTCTGTGTATATTCCTGCTCTCTTCCCGAACCAACACCTGATATAAAAAAAGAAAAAAGAAATATTTATGAGATTTTGGTAAATTTAGGCATGCTACTACCATCTTAAATACACATTTGTCAGGTTCTTTAGTTTTAACCACATTCTTGATCATGAATTCCTTTTGTAAATATTTCTCCTCTAATGCAAGCAACAAAGTCTTATGAATCCATTAACATAATGGAATAAATCAAAAGAAGACTGATAGTAAATGAGTAATTACTATAACAAAACAGCTAGATGTTATAAAATATAATCTTCACCCAGTACATCAGTAAGAAGTTAAAAACAAGTATATTTTATTCCATTTAGCTTTTTATTCAATTAAAAATTGTTCTGCACAAACTTGTCAGACGATTATAAATCAACTATCAAAAGTATATTTGCCACCATTTGCTTATTGCTTATTAAAAACAGGACACACACTTACTTCTCATTGTCATAGTAAAGCTTTCCGGTGGCCCAAGCGACAATAATCGGGAAAGGAATACCTAAATAAGAAAAAAGAAAAAAAACCCCCCACACAATTCAGAAAATAAATGATCAAAGCTTTCAATGAAGAAACGCAAGTCGATGCGGATATTTTACTACTGTATTTTCCAGACAACAAGTCGCGCTGACGTACAAGACGCAACCCCTAAATTCCGCCTGCTTCAGGTAAGAAATATATATGTCGCGTCATATCATTATTATTATTATTATTGTACTTTATTTATAATCATAGCTACAGCGTGGTCTAATGGCAGCTGGCGGCTGCATGTCACCTACACGGCTGCATGTCACCGTGCTGTTAATGGCTACTGTTTGGTGATTTCTGCACTGGAGCATGATGATGCTGATCGTCTTTTAAAAACGTTCACCGGAGTTCAACTTTTGACGGAACGCACTCTGATGTGACCATGGGTCATTCAATAGGAGTCGTTCTGGGCGGGGCTTCAGTCATTCACGTCAATGTTGAGAATGATGGAGTAAAAACTAATCGTTGGTCAGTTCACACCCAGAGCTGTGCGATCCAGCGCTAAAAATCTCTAAGGACAGCCTCGGCCCTGCACACTGTCGGTGTGTGCACAGGTCTATTGAGTTACAGCACAAAATATATACATTTCACCGAAAATCAATCTCCGCCCACAAACACGCCTACGACAAACCAGCAACGCATATCAGTGCTTTTTCTGACGGATACCAAAAATTCCTTGTTGACGTAGCCTAAGGCTCCCGTACTAGAGTTAGAAATCGGGTCTCGTTAATGTTCTTACTAGAGTAGACTGTGTGTGTGTTCTTGTAATACACTGTAACAATACACTAATACACTTGAAATCTCACCTCGATACTGCAGACTTGCATCTCCTACGGACTGCAGCTGTAATCATAAAGACTATCCTGTGCTCATCCCAGGACCTTTATTTACAATATGCTCATTCCAAACATCCTTTAAACACATTCGCACTGTGTTTTTTTCCCCTTGATGATTTATAATCCCATTATCGGGTGTCACCCAGAAGAGGACGGGTTCCCTTTTGAGTCTGGTTCCTCTCAGGGTTTCTCCCTCATGTCGTCTCAGAGAGTTTTTCCTCGCCAATGTCGCCTCTGGCTTGCTCATTCGAGTTCTAGATCTACATCCGGATTTGTGTAAAGCTGCTTTGTGACAATGCCCATTGTTAAAAGCGCTATACAAATAAAATTGAATTGAATTGAATCCAGCACATGTCAGATTTAACTCTGAGAAACGGCTGCGAGCAGGGAGTTGATCTACAAATCAAGTAATTCAAATGATTGTGTATTAAAATACGGTGTTTAGGTTATATAACGGAGGGTCAGGGACCTCCAGGACACTGACTCATACGAGTAGGGGCTTTCTTAAAGGTTAGATCATATTTGTTTAGAATCTCGTACAAATCGCTAATTAGTTCAACAACAGACTACTGAATAGGTCACAACAGCAGAAGGATCGGATGTTTTCTGTTTATCTGACCTTTCTTTGAGACGCAGTATCTACGTACACTGTCCCAAAATACGTGCTTTTTTAAAAGTTTTCTCTGTGACTGTTATTCGTAAGAATAACAAGAACAAGTTCTTCTAAGAAGAACTTTTATTAATCTAAAACAAAACTTACTGTGACGTCCATTCATGTTTTGACTCTCTTGGCCTCACCCTCTGCATTTGGTCATTAGTATTGGTTTCTTGGTTAACTGCTCACATGCTTCTGTGATTTGGTTCACCTACTTTCAATTTTTAGTTTCGAAAGGTTTTGAAAGGAAAAAACAACAAACATAAACAACATTTTTGGGCCACCACTAGCGCCAGAACAGCTTCAATGTGCTTTAGCATAGATTCTACAAGTCTCTGGAACTGTACTGGAGGGACAAAAGATATTCCCTCAGTTGGTGTTTTGATGCTGATGATGATGATGATGATGATGGTGGTGGTGATGGAGAGCCGCTGTCTAACACTTCGCTCCAAAATCTCCCATAGGGGTTCAATTGGGTTGAGAATCTGGAGACTGTGAAGGCCATAGCATATGATTTACATCATTTTCATCCTCATCAAACCGTTCAGTGACCCCTCATGCCCTGTGGATTAACTCGTTTTCAGCTTTTTCCTTTCTTTTGTCACCTGTCTACATATACTCATTTGTTTTTTGTTTTTTTTGCTTCCCAAGTCATAGCTGGTTTAATTTTCTTTCTTTTTTTAATGGATGTTACCCTGTTTTTCATCCAATTTAGTAATTGACAGCTCCCACCCACTAGTTAGGTCTTCCCTATCGCACAACAGGGCCAACACATGCTTATATTTCAAGACACGTGAAGCAACAGCGTCTTTTCAAACTGCTGCTCATGAAACGTCGCCACCTGCGAATGGCTAATGTTTCTCTGATTGACAGGGGAGACAGGAAGGCCATCCCTCCCACCTACAGAGTAGGACAAATTAAGCTCTCTCAGACTCTGGGTCACGGACGCTCAAGGCATTATCTGAACTTGCGAGCTCCCAACAATAGGGCATACGCTGTATTTTTGCGCAGCCCTGCTGCCTTAAGAGTTGTTTCTCCTGTGTTTTTCATCTGTCTTGTTTTCCTGGTTTTTGGATTTCTGGGTCTCCTGCATGGCCCAGACGGTTGACTTTGGACTTTTTTCCTGACGACAAGTATCAGATTTGTATCATAGCCCCTTTGTGTAGCCTCTATTACATATATAGTAATGTGTCATCAAAAAACACATTAACTTTTTTTATATTTATTATACAATGAACTAGGCAAGTGTCTTTTGTACTTTAAATTTCGAGACAGCACCTTTTATGCCTCACTCAAGCATTTTCCCTAGACTTACACCATCCGATGCAGATGAACATCCATTTCTTGAGCTTGTCGGTGGAGTAGGTGAGCACGATGGCCGTGTGCAGGTAACAGCCCTCGCCGAACATCCAGAAAAAATTGGCCATGTGGAAGTAGTTATATGCTGTTGTCACTAAGCGGCACCATGGCTTTTAGAGAGAGAGAGAGAGAGAGAGGAACAAGAAGAAACAAGAGGAAACATTGTTGGTTTGAGTTTTTACAGATTTACTGTGAGGCAATTTTTGCTTTCCTGGACATAAGTCATAATTAAATATGTCATAAATAAAGATCATGTAAAAGTGAACACAGCCCGAATATGACACTGTGCAAAAAATATGTAGTAATAAGACTAAAATATATATAAATGTAAAAGGTTGAAACAGGACGTTTTAGACAGATGTCCTTCATCGGCTGTGCCCACAAAGTGCTTTTGCTTGCGCGGCTGATGAAAGATATAGATGCGCGTTGTTAATGCTGAGCTACTGAAAATATCTTTCGAAATCCTGCCAGACTAAGCGTCTGGGGGCCCGAGAGTGCAGCGATCAGCAGGAGATAAATAATACATAAATATGAAATATAGATAGCTTTAGCAGCAACAGACTCCCATAGTGCACTGGATCCAAGGTGATCACTTTATACTGTATGTCAGATCATTTGCTATAAGAATTCTGTACACAGGTTTGAGAAACAGGCAGTTTCAGACAGAAGTCCTTCATCAGCTGTGCAGGCAAAGTACGTGACTATTGTGCTACGCACACACACACACACACACACATGCTTAAAATTGCATATACACTGCCAGTCAAAAGTTTTCAGACACTTTATATCAACATTTTTGGTTCTAGCACTGGTAGTAATTTACTCTGAACACTATAATACTATAAATCTAGATAAATGTAATCTGAGAAAGGTTTGTTCCTTAAATATTTTTAAGCCCGTCCATCAATGGAA
>JAOUQW010000042.1:1421436-1431914 GCA_028565825.1 Olivaichthys viedmensis | reverse complement strand
CACCTCCGCAATAATTATTCTGATAATAATTATTTGGTAATAAAACATGACAAAAATATTGTTTTTTCTAATATAATAAATTGTACCGTAAATAAATTGATCAGTATTACTGTTAAATATTGATTAAAAGTATTCACAACTATATATTAATGACATTTGCAATAATGTTTTAAAGGCTGCTTTGCACTTATATACTGATGACACATTTTATCTATTGTTCTGCCCCATCTTTAGCTGAGGCAATCTCAGATTTACAGAAAGCATTTGTAAGTGTTTAGTAAAATCTCTAATCTCTAAAATTAGTCCTTAATGATCAAATAACCAAAATGCATGTTATTTTCTAAAAACCTCATCAAACCTCATTTCCTCAAATATACACTTTGCCGGGCCGACCAATAGAATAAATATCATCTTACAAATACCTGTTATTAATTGTCCTGCGGTGATGTTTTAAGTTAAATTGATTTAGTTCTATGTTTGTCTACTATGTTTGTCTTGTCTACTGCCTTCTTGTAAAAGACATTTTTATCTCAGTGTGACTACCCTGGTTAAATAAAGGTTAAATAAATGCATTTTAAAAATCATTTGTATGAAATCTAACAAAATATTTCTCATTTATTACAGTTCCTTTAAGTGCTCACTATAAATTGACACTCAGTTGAACCTGAACTGGAACAGATTTCTTTTGGTTAGTGCCTTTAAAAATGGTTTTGCATTTTGAAGGGCTTTGGGTGAGGAATGGGACCGGCTACATTAGGAGAGATGGCTCTCATCTTACATGGGACTTCTTGGCCTCAAGGCTTGGATACTGGATAGCAGCCTTTCCCTCTTCATCGGGTAAAATACACACAATCACACAAGTTTGCACATGAACTCATGCACATATATCCCCATGCCCCTGATCCAAACACACAAGCCCTGTCTGCACTCACCAGCTCAGCAAATACACATATAGTTTTGTGTTATTTTATGAAGATCTTTATAAGATATTGTACACTTATTTACAGCAAAAAAATAATAATTGCATTACATTGTATTGTAACCATTTTAAAGGTGCAGTGTGTAATGTTTAAAAGTGTTTCTAGACCTTTAATAATTGCGTAATTTTAAAGATACCTTAGTAAAACTGGGATTCATAATATTGCCATGCAATGGATCTGGCTAGTTTATTCCTTTCAAGCTTCTGTTTCCATTTTTCCAGCCCAGAAATTAGCTCCACCTCCAGCTGGAACAAAGTTGCTCAACTCTGCTCCTTTTCCTTAAAAGGCAACTCACTAAGCATACATAGTTTTAACAGAGAGGGTGGGGCTGGTTGGGAGGAAGAGGAAGGCTTGTGAATGTTTTCATTGCAATTGCAATTCACCTTACAGGCAGCAAAGGCCTCTAAAAATTACAAACCCTTGAGTACTGTAGGGCTTCTCACACCAATAGCATAATCTCTAACCAGGATTGATATTCCATTTTAGGCTCAGGTTTGTCTCATCCAGGCCTGAGGGACATCACCGCCTACCATACCCTCATTCTGCTCTCCATACTGGGATCTCTAGCTTTGCTTGTACTGGTGCTGCTCTGCGTTCTTCTCTACTACTGCAGGTCTGTGAGTGTGTGTGGCTTGTAATTTTTGCAATGTGTTTACAACTTTCCTGTTTTTTGAATGAAGGATTATCCAACCTCTTATGAAGAAAGCATTCCTGAAGCAAGGTCTTTACAGAGGCTCCAACATGTAACAACTCACAAAGCACATTTTCTCTTGTTTTTTGTCTCTTGCTGTCAGACGGAGGTGTCTGAAGCCTCGGCGACAGCAAAAGCAGGGGCAGGCCTCAACTGCTCTGTGCAGCGCCAAACGAGATCAGGGCACTTCCACCTCTCGCCTTAACCTCATCTGCGGTGGCCACGCTGAACCGGCTGCCTCCAATGGCGATCTTGATGCCAACAAATCTGAAGCTTCGCCGTCCCGTGAATACAAGAGTGCACGGGACGAGTTTGCCAAACACGTACCAGCACACAAACTCCGACATTCGTCCAAGAATAAACAGTCAAAAGGGGCCCAGAGAGGGGCAGAAAGCTTCTCTATGAAGGTGCATCGTTCCACAGACACAAACAACCTCGACAGTACCCTCCCCAACAAAGACTACGGACGCAATTACAGCTCAGATGACAAGGATCACGATTACCGTCGCAGAAATGTTGTCAATGACAACCGCGGGTACACGGCTGACCCACCTTCTCCACCCATATCGGACAAGCCGCCGGAATACTCGCAGGTTTCCCAAGACCCGGACCACCTTGCTCGTCCAACGACACTGAACACGCAACCCGGTCAGATCATATTCTGCAGCTCTTTAGATCAAATGACAGAGAACATGTACCGCAGCATGGTTCCAACCCTGGTCATCCCAGCACATTACATGCGTCTGTCGTCCGAGTTTGGTGGCTCTGAAGCTGCTAAGGATGGCCAGAGTCAGGCTGAGAGGGAAAGGGAGAGCCAAGGAGGGGCAGGTAATGGTGTTGGCAGTGGGATCCAAAACCAAGGTCACCAGGCCCAGAGCCAGGGATCAGGCCAGATGCAAGCCCAGCAAGGAGTGGGGTCCCCATCTGGCTCGGATGAGAATATGTGGGCATCTGGAGGTCCTTCTGCACCAGTCCACATCCCAGTGCTCTTTAACGATTCCACCATGGCCCAGATGAATGGAGAACTCCAAGCACTTACGGAGAAGAAACTTCGAGAACTAGGCGTCAAACAGCACCCTCGTGCCTGGTTCATATCACTTGATGGACGTGCCAATGCTCACGTGCGCCACTCCTACATCGATGTCGGTTCGGAACTTGCCCACAGCGGAGCAAACAGCAGTAACCACAGTGCTCAGAGTACCCTCAGTGCCCCTGCTGGCAGCACTAAGGATTGCAGCCCCGACACAATCCTCAAAGATACCCCACTGGAGCGCAAGCACGCCTCAGGGCGGAAGAGTAAAGAGGATCGACATGGGAATGGGCGGAGGGGGCATGGAGGAAGCAGCAGTGGGGGGAGGCAGTATTCCAAACTGCCTTATCATGACTCTCTAGATCTCAGTGGTGGGGTTGGCCGTATGGGGGCAGGATCACCTCTGGAAAATCCATTGACTCCCCTCCTGGATGATGGTCCAGAGGAACCACGAGGGTCACCGATGCCACGAAGAGGTCGAAGCCGGGGAAACAGCTCACGTAGCAGCAACAGTGAGACCCAGCGGGATTCTGTCACCAGCCCAGAAGATGATAATGACCCAGACGACAAAGATGAGAACAAGAAAAGTCCATGGCAGCGCATTGAGGAACGGCCGCTCATGGTGTTCCATCCCAAGAAGTAAAATCGTAGAATAGAAAAAGACCAAGTCCCTTCTTACATCTACAAAGGACATGTCCTCTTGGGTCCTGCATTTCTTTTTATTTATCTTAGTAACTGATGAGTACCTACTTTAGAAAGGTGATGTCCTTGTTTATGGATGCGGATGATATAATGATATAAGCAATGTGTTCAAATTGGTGATTGTAAGCAAAATTTGGCTTGTATCAGGACAAACTCATCTAGTTTCCCCAAGCTGAACGAAACAAAACAATGTCAGAATCATTTGGTACTTAAATTCACCACATTTCTGGGAACAGATGAGCAAACTAGGTGACGCTTAAACAGTTATTAGAGATATTACACAAATACTCATATGTGGAAAATGAGCACAAGATGTGTCATATCTTTACAATCAAATATGGCACAGTTTCAAACAAGTCACAAAACTATATACAAGCCTAGTTTAATTCTTTGTCAGTCAAAATGGCTTGGTGTTTGCTGTAGATTTTTGGAATAGTGCCATATATGCCGAAGGAAAACCTGGGTTTTCTTTGATAATCACTTCTTCATGATCCAGGTCAAGATGGCTTTGACAAACTGACAAACATGCCATGTTCATGAACTGATTCATTTTGAAAAAGAAGGTCAGACATTGCGCTGAAGAGTGGAAAACTTCTTTTAAGGAACTGAATGCTAAGTTATCTCATATCTGACTTTGTAACACAGCATTCCTGTGTACCTCCCGTTTTCTTATTCCCCGATAACCACATTTCTATGTACATGTACACAGTATATCCCAATGCCAACATGAAGCATTATGTAGTTCTTGATTATCTTTTAATGTTTTTTTTATAAACTGTACTATCAATGTTTTGGTGACAATAGGTTACTGTATTCTTTATTGTCAAGATGAGTTACAATGTTAACAGTGACTATGAAATTAATTACTGGTATAAATCCAAACATTCCATCTCAATAAGTTAATGACCGACGCTTGTGTATTTCACAGGATTTGTATTGTTTTATAGTTTATTAGATAAGGGAACGACCATGTTGTACGTGTCAGTACTTATGGTTGTGATTTAATGTTGAAGTCCGTCTTTTAAAATGATCCTGTTTTGCAAATTTTTTTTTTAGTCTTCTTTTGCCCTTCTTAGATAGTGGTGCTGATTTTTGATAGGAAACTGATTTTTTTCCCCCCTTTTTTTCATAATATCTAAAGGAAAGATTTGGATAAGAAATACTGATCTTGTATCAGTATGCGTGTGCCAATATTAACTTTTCAGACCACAATAATCGTAACTTTTTATCACGGTTTACAATATTATCATGATAATTTGTTTTGAAAAATTATCCTGTATCCTTGGCCAGCATTTCATCTGGCATCTCATTGGGGACGAATTTCAGTGTCAGGAAATGTGATAATTTGTAGTGCGCTGTGTGTTTGACATTTGTTTACTCACAAATCGCTTGCTAGCTTCTCAACTGAGTTTTTTAGAGAAAGTTAAGCTGGCGGTATACTTCAAACGACGAAAGAACGAAACGAAAAAGAACACGGTTGTCGGTCTTCTCGAAAAAGAGCTTGTTGTACGTCTTAAGACATTCTTCATCGCTAGGGGGCGCAAAATGGTTTTGAGGGGGCTGTGAGCCGAGCCGACATCGTGAAATCGCAGTGTTGCCAGGTTCACAAACAAAAGAACGGGAAATGGAAGTGCTCCGTGTAGTGACGTGACCAACCACGTGATATTTAGACCAATCGCAGAAAGGGGGTGGTCTCAGAACAAAAGACGCAAGTTCAACACAACGCACCGAATGAACTCTAAATACTGCAACTTTCTGCTTCGAAACGTCTTTTTCGTTTGAAGTATACCGCCGACTTTAGCTCTTGTATCAAAGAGTGAACTGACGGGCATCGCTAATTAGCTAGATAACTAATGAATGCTAGCTTCAGCTAGCTAAATTTAACCATGGAAACCTACAAACACAAATATGACTGTTAATCAAAACACGAGACAGGCAGTAAATCGCATATTACTCAAACTTTTTAAAGCCATCAGACCAGAAGTTCCATCCTCCGTGGTTTTTTTGGTAAACTTCCATGGGACTCTCGTTACGTAATTATGAAATTGTTTTTATGGAGAACGATACATCTGATGCTGTCCGAAATTTGGTCAAAACGAGGAACGTTGGAAGACAGCTGTCTTGTGCTACCCTTCTGAATTGGACTTTATCTCAGATTTTTTTTTTTTTACAAATGCTACACAAAGATGCTGTCTTACGTCCTGTACAGCTACTTCCTGAACACTTATTTTGAACCTGAGGGACATTTTTGCATTGACTGTATCAAACAGTAGAGATGAATGTATGTTTCTTTCCCCTCGTGTGATTCTTGATCAATCCTATTCCTGTCCCAGACTCTTCTATGAACACAAGCTTTCTTTTGGAGGTCCTGTGTATATATATATGTAATAGCATTTATGTGCATGAGATATGTAGAGTAGGAAGACAGATTTTTTTATGACAGAAGATATGGCGCCGTTTTCCTCTAAAAGTATAAAAGTATGGGGTGATGTTATTTGTTTTAGAGGACGACGCTCACTCTGTGATGCTAAAATGTGCTGTGGTTGCCTTTGGGGAAAACTAGAGTGAGAGGATTTTTCAGCATGTTTTGATGTGTCTGAGCCAGTAGCATCTGATAATGATGCACAAAACGAAATGGACTTGCCAAAAAGGGCAAGGCAAAACCAACCAGTTCCAGTTGAAATATTCTGTTCTCTTTACTACTCAACCAGTGCTATATAAGTTTCATTCTATGAGGATGTTTGACATCCGTTAATCTCCGTTATTCTCCGTATGACTCAAACTGAATATGAAATGCTTTGTCTGGTGCTGGGAATTTTGAATTTGTTGTCCATTGTTTACATGTAGCATTAATATAATATGGCATCACATAAGTGCACTCACTTCGTTAGTGTAGTGCAGCATTTTTCTTTTTTTAACAGAATATCCCCGTTAGCTTTTGACTTAATCGCTAATTGTGAATTAATTGTCATAGTCGCCTGTTTTCCTCGTAGATCACTTGAGATTGTGGAGACATAATTTCTTTTTTTTAAATTCATTCATTTATTTATTTTTCAAACTTGTGGCCTATTTTAAACCAAAGCACAGGGGATGTTATGAGGTTTCTTAGCACCACTGGTTCAGTTCAGCAAAAGAAATGAAATTTACAATTTTACAATTTCACCCTAAATGTACTTGATGAGCCAAGACACGTTTGGCGTTCGACATTTGCTTGTTTAGTTTTGCCCCCCAAAAAATCTGATTATATAGTTTGAGGATAGCTTTAAAGCAAGTATATTAAGATTTAAGATTTAAGAATGTATTTATGGAATAGATTTTTGGGGAACATTAGCCTCGGAGCTCCAGTACAAAACTGAAAAAGCACACAGTGGAGCCCAAACATGTCTTGGCTGATCGACTACATTTGTGTAAATCTCATTTTTGGCCGAACCAATATTTTAACAGAGGTTTCAGGTGTGATTGTGTTGTAGATCACAGCACCGTCGTTTGCTCTTTGTAATTGCTGATTGAAGCACTATACAAACTTACAAACGTGCCCTGGATAACAGGCGTCAATAACAACATAGACCTGTCGCTATTGGTGCATTAATGGCAGTCCCGGTTGCGTTAGCACACAAGACCTCAGTGTATTGTCAGTCTGTTTTTATACAGTCTCTTTTTTTAAAGGAGGACGTAGGCGATAAAGTTTATTCAGTCTACTCAGATTCCAAAGTACGAAAGATATTTCATATAAAGGAGACCAAAAGAGGCACTAATCACTCAAGCCACTCTCTCAGTGTGTATGAATCTAATAGTCAAGAGATTTGAATCAAATCAAATTCTGTATATTACATACACGCTGGTCTCTTAGTGAATGCAGAACTTTTTTCTGTCACCGCTAATCACTACTACAACTTGTAAAATTTGAGCTCTTGAAATTCATCTCAGTTCTGTTTGTTATTTTACTAAAACACACAGCAAAATGTCTTGCGCCTTTTTATTTTCTTCTTTGCATTGCTAGAAAATTTTAATCCAGAATCGAGAACCCTCTCCTCTTCGGTTTGTCCCTCTGGGGAACCCTTCGAAGATTCTATGTAGAACCCTACAACAAAGTGTTTCTCTATCTTAGAGGCTTCCAAATAGAACCCCTTTAGGAAGCTAAGAACCCTTAACTGTTCAAAAAACCCTTGAGGAACCCCTTTTCCCAGAGTTGCGAGCAGAATCCAGTTACATCAACAGCCTTTTATTTATTCATCTTCTCAAAGTTGACTGGCCTCTTGAAGTTTTTTTTTTCTCTTTGATAAAAGGTTTTGGATACTCGACTCTTTTTGGAGTAATATTTTGGCATACCGTTTAGAGTAAAAGTGTTTAATTTTGGATGCAACTAACATCCAAACTCCAGATGAGATGGTTCTAAGTGTTCCTCTTTACTGTGTAATTATAGAGAGTATTTTATAGAGACTATTATTTGCTCTCTATCACAACGGAGTGTATGTGCAAAAGGTGCTCCCTTTAAAACAAAGCCATCCTCTCTCATTACTGCAAACTATTCGTCGATTGTCATTGTTAATCCATAAATATCAATAAGCCTTTGTGGGTATATATTAATAATGTGATGTGATTGCAAGTGCTCTGAGAAGCCAGTATGTTCTCTAACCTGTAAATATTTCTCTCTTTAATCGAGGATTAATTTGACGGACATCCCGACACACTCTCTGTCCGTGTAGTTTGCTCCGGCGTTGAATTGGTCCACACTAGTGTTGGTGGAGTTCCAGTCAAGGTGGTCGATGTTTTCATTTTCAGCAAATCTCACTAACAAAAAAAAAAAAGCCACCAGTCATAGCTTTTTGTGTCGAGCGTTTCATTATAAAAAAGACTATTGAATTGTTTGCACAAAAAAAAAAAGGATCGATTTGATTGTGTACATTCTTCCCAATGAAAATAAACTTGTTTACTTTATTGGTTTCACACTTGTGTCTGGTGACGTTTTTCATTTTCAAGTTCACGAGAGAGTCTGTTCGAGGTAAATGAAGGAACTACTTTAAAATCTCTGTAAAAAGACAGTGTAATCATGATTTATTCGATCATCTCAGCAAAAATAGAATAGGACTGACAAAACTGAATAGGAGTGTCTCAAATCGCATACTATGACAATGCTTGAAAGTATTTACTAATCTGCACTGGGAGGTTTTAGCTAGCTTTAAATGTTTCTATCCTCGTCCACTACGTATAGCCAAGAGGTCCGTGAATTATTATTATTATTTTTAAATGACGTGATGACGTGAAGATCAATTTCAGCGACTATGTTTTATAGTTGTTATACGTATTTTTTAGTTATCATCTGTATAAGCCTAATTGACCGGTCACTTGAATTAGACTTTTTACAAAAAGGCATAAATAATATCTTAACTTAAATCCAACTGCAATTTTAATACAACTATAATAATGTGCTGTTAATGTGACACAAACTGATGCAAACATTTTAACGCAGTGTAACTGGTTTGGAATCTGTGGGTGGAAAGTTCAGGAATAAAAAAGCTCAAATGGCTTTCATAAATAAACATGATGAATACATATTTAGCTTATTTGTTTCATATTTGAATAGTTGGAAAAATACATTTGTGCTGCAAAAGGGGTTCCCTGGCTGAATTTCTTTACTTCATAAATATACAGATAGTAGCTGTACTATAATAACTATAACTACATTACTATATTTATTTCCAAAATAAAAGAACAAAACTATAATAACTATAACTACATTACTATATTTATTTACAAAATAAAAGAATAAAACTATAATAACTATAACTATATTACTATATTTATTTACAAAATAAAAGAATAAAACTATAATAAATATAACTATATTACTATATTTATGTCCAAAATAAAAGAATAAAACTATAATAACTATAACTACATTACTATATTTATTTCCAAAATAAAAGAATAAAACTATAATAACTATAACTACATTACTATATTTATATATTATTCTAAAATAAAAGAATAAAACTATAATAACTATAACTACATTACCATATTTATTTCCAAAAAAAAAAAAAGAATAAACCTATAATCCAATATTCTTCCGCTTACATCCATTAGGTGGGTTTTAGGTTTTCTATGTTAACATTAGTTTTTTGTCGGTGTTATAAAGTCGTACCATTTAAAAAATCAAAATCAAAATCAATGTTAACAAAACCAATAAAATTATTATTTTAGTTTTTAGTTTGTTCATTTGCTCATTAATGACTCTCCAGTGCGGCAGGTGGCGCCAACGTGACATTTCTCACAGACGAAATAGTTTGGTTGAGTCCCAAATGACTTGCTCCGGGATGCATAGGGCACTACACGGGGGTTCAGACGCCATCATTGTCCGCCTCTTCGTAGTGCACCTACGTAGGGAGCAAGGGAGTATTTGGGACTTAACCTGCTTCACTTTCGGCCGCTGTACTGCAAGTTCATCCCAGTTCATTTTCGAGTTAAGGTAAGGAGAAGGACGGCTTTCATTTTTTATTTATTTTGAACCTTAATACGTCAACAACAACAACAACAACAACAACGTCGGCTACCTACTGACAACAACAAATAAATATCTCGCGATGCAGGACGTTGTCGTGTATTATTAACTAGCTATAAACTGTTTATAACACGCTATTACACAAGACGTCGCGAGCGCTAATAATAAACGAGACTGAAACGTTAAATAAATGAACACTAAAGTTTAGACAGTTAGCTGAATAGAAACCTCTTGTAGGTACAGAAGTGCGTACTACCGACAGGTACATACTATTTAGCACGCTAGTATGCGATTTAGGACGTAAGAAATAGGATCGCGGCACTGTTGTGCATGCATGCTCTGTAATGGCCACCAGGGGGCGCCGGTTGTCCTGTGTTCTTTTATGGGACATTTAAACGTGCAGTGGATGCTTTATAGTAATTATTTTATGATGTGTCAATTAAAATATGAAAGTATAAAATTGAACACGTTGCCAAGATTAAGAATATTCAATTCGATTTTATTTGTACAGCGCTTTTAACAATGGACATTGTCACAAAGCAGCTTTACAGAAATCCGGATGTAGATCTAGAT